>JAODAL010008232.1:0-119345 GCA_025379985.1 Phyllomedusa bahiana | reverse complement strand
AGGAAAATTGTCCCTTCTCTTGACCCCCTTGTACCAGTATTCCTGTCCTGAGCCTCAGTACCAAAGGCGAGAGCTGGAATACAGCCAACACAAGGTTACGGCCTACTTCTCCTGCCTCCTTTGTTTCCTTTCTGGGTTTTTCTTCATGAATACTATAGTGGTGGCTTTTTGTTCCCGTGAAAAACAGGGAAGCCTTCCTTTTACGGACCAGGGAAACCCCCCCAAAGTGTATGACTTATAAAGGCCCTACCTCGTCGCTCCCCGGGTTATTTAATCACCCTGCTGGGCCAACCCCCCTTTCCCCGTATGAAAAACCCTTTACAGGTGTTCGGGGGCCCCCATGCCCCCCATTCTTTTGCAGTGCATTCGTTGATTTGGGGTCTTTAAAACACCAAACGGTGAACGTTCATTTTAAAACCCCGATTTTAGCCTCGTTTTTTTGGGGGAAAAAAAAAAAAAAAAACCGGTCTTTTTTGGGGAAAACACCGAAAAAGTCAAAATTTTTGGGAGGAAATTTAAAATTTTTTTAAAATTATTTACGTCCTACAAAATTGGGGAAACTATGGGTTCATTTTTAAAAACTAACAAAAAGCGTCTTTGTTGCCCTACAGCAATTGGGAAACTCTTTTTACGGCATTGAAAAATTTTAAAGGGCCTTTGATTGTTTTACCAAAAAAGTTTCAAAAATATTTCCCTTTTCCATTCTTTGCTGAAGTCTAGTGCCAATCCAGTTTGCAGCTTTGGTTTGCTGGGCATACTTTCCCTGGAACCACATTTTTTTAAAATGTCTGTTAGGCAGCACATGCAAGAAAACTAATTTGCCCCAGATTACTAAAAACTGAGTAAAAATCCACAAGGACTAAAAATTGCGAAAAAAAAAATTAGGTGGAAAACATTTGATTTAATGAAGCGTGTCAATCTTTTTTCATTGGAAAAATCTGACGCGTTTTCCTTGCGAAAACCCAAAGTGACCCCAAAAGTTTTGGATGAATTTTTAAATCATGTAGCTGGCAAAAAATAGCCGTCAGATTACACTTTGTACAAAGATCCCACATTGAATTTTCTTGAAAATCAGGGTGTGTGGCTCTCCCGTTTTAAAAAACTCAATGACAAAAAATCATTGGATTTTTGAACTGGAATGTTTTTGTTATGATAGGTGATGAGGGACTACAGGTTTTTAATATTTTTTTGCAATGTCTAAACGAAATGTCAGGATATGTTCACACAGCATTTTTGGGCCGTATTTTAGCGCGTTTAACACGCTGGAAAACGACTTAAAATCTTCCTTCATTGAATATAATGTAAAATACACATTGTCGTTCACATGAAGCGTATTTCACAAGCGTAATTGCGGCTGTAAAAATAAGTGACGTCAATTCTTCAGGGGTTTTTCGCTTGTAAAATCAGAAACAATGGGGACAGGATTCAAAATACAATGCAAATAATACCTCTAATTAAAGCAGGTTTGGACGCGGATTTTGAAGCATAAATTTACACTTCAAAACACGCCGTGCGAGCAGACCCGGAGGCTATGTTCACTCGGCTTTAATTGGGACGTATGTCAGTCCGTATTTACGCGCGGTGTGCGCAAATTACGGCTGGAATACGTCCCAGTCATTACGGTAATCCACAGTTCTCATAGAGAACTATGGATTACGTCTTCCTCTCCCTGCTCGGCGAATACGCTGAGGGGGGAGATAAGTGACATGTGAATTACTAGCGGCGCCGCTGGTAATGATAGTCTATGGGCCGGCGAGTTGCCGGCCCCCCGCTCCCGCCCCTGCTCCCGCCCCCACGGCGTAATTGCGGGGCGTAATTACTCCCTGCAAATAAACCATGTGAACCCAGCCTTATACTACATGTTGTGATTTTTTCAAAAATAATTATACAATTTGTATAGAAAAGGAAAGATGGGTCCTGAAAAAAAGTTTGAGGATGTGTGAACACATCCTAACGAGAAATCTTGTGTAAACATGCTGTAGAACAATATATTGTTACACACTTCAGGATGGAAGCTACACAATTTTGACAGTCTCACTACAGTCTGAACAGGCTGAACAGAGTACCAGAGGGTCTGTCAGTGGGCCCAAAATGGATTCTAGGGGGATGTTCACACAGCGCATTTTGCCACGCATTTGCGCGCACATTTCGCCGCGTATTGCGCTTTATACGCGGTGAAATGGGCGCTGCAATTACGATAATTTATAGCTCTCTAGAGAGCTATGAAATACGCGTCGTCCCACCGGGCGTACAATACGATTGGGGAGAGAAGTGACATCTCAATTGTTCGCGGCGCTGACCATGCATTTCATCGGGGCCACCGGGTGCTGCCCCCACCCACCCGTGCTTTGGAATTATGCGCTGATCAGCACGTACCTCTAAAACTCCCGTCGTATTGTGGCGTGCCCCAATACGCGGTGTAAACATACCCTAAATGCTATTCAGACCTGTGGTCTATTTTTTATATGGTTGATCCAAGTAACCTATTGGACCTTATTGATGGTGTATCATGCGTCTGCAATCATAACAACAAAGGAGTATTCCAGTCTTGGAATGTTATGCTATATCTGAGGATATCTTTCTTTTTCTGGTCAGTGGGGGTCTGACCTCTGGAAGCATCGCTGTGCAGAGGAAACCAGTGAAGCGGTCTTCATTCTAGGGATCAGCATGAGTCCAAACAATTTGACCCTCACCAAGTAATTATTTCCAAAAGAGAAAGAGTTGAGACAGCACAACCCCAATCTTGTAATAATCTATGTGGGTGCATGTTTTTTAGTGGGCTGATCACTTCTTATTCCAGTAAAAGACTTTCACATGGTAAAGTTCAGAGCAGCACTACCACACACAGGGGATAGTTCATTCAATTACATATTTTATTATTTATTATTATTGGTGTACAATTAGGGGTGCAACCAATGAAGATCAACGTTTCGGGTTAAAGGGGTTGTCTCACTACATTGATTCATTCTTACCTCAGTCCTGTTTTCTTGGTTTCACTTTTAATTCAGGGGCGTGCTTACTGGCTTCCACTATGCTGCAGTAGAAGCCAGGTCTGTAGCTATAGAAACCAGTGCTGGCAGCCTATTAGGAGAGGTCAAACAGGTCTGTAGCTATAGAGACCTGAGGAGCTGATGCAGCCCATACAAGAGGGGATATCTCAGAATAGGTAGGACAATGTTAATGGATATATATTGCAAAGTGACTTGTTTCTGCAAGATCTTTCACAGAAAAAGCAATCCTTGTAGTGAGACAACCCCTTTAACAAACCCTTTATCAGGCAAAAAGTTGAATCAATGGTCCCAAAGTCCCTTGCGGGTGTGTGCCACGGAAAAATTTTCAATGCTTCACTAAACTTTATTATTAAGTAAAGTTATAGTCTAGCGATATACCATGACGTACTTTAGATGCAACTGTGGGCATGATCTTTATACAGTAGATATGATATTGAAGTTACTGAATATAGTGAATCATCTCCTGTGGGATACCAAAGGAAGCTTAGTCTAACAGTGGTCTCTGTGGAATCCTAATTGCTCAAAAGCAATTCAGATTTTTTATTGAAGAACAAACCAGTCATTCATTAATCTCCATTTCCTTCCTCAAAGTAATTATACATTAATATATAATGCCAATGATGAACATTGATCTCCTGAAAGTTACTAGATGATTAAATAAACTCCCTTGGCAGCAAAAATCTCAATATGACTTTCTCTGCTGCTGCCGATTCTTATCACCAGATCTGAAAACATTAGCGGATCTGGGGCTTGTTCTCATAAACTTTGGGTCAGATTGTCTTCTATAGAAAGTTCTGAAAAACTGGAAAGAGGTTCTGTGTAACATACACAAATGTTACATAAGGTTGTCAACATTTTGGTCAAGTGCCAGTCCAGCCAGTGTTACCACCAGTGTCGGACTGGGGTGCATAGGGCCCACAGGTAGAGTTGACTTTAGGGGCCCACCAGTTGAGTTTTTATGGGCCCATCGGTTGAGTTTATTTTAAGGGTCCCCCCCTACAGTTACTGTAAATGACTGGACATGCCTCCTATACTCTGCTTCTTGATTTTTGCCTCTCTTTCTGTGCTTTATTGCTTCTTCTGAGAATGTATATGCAGTTATAAAACAACTTTAGGTCTACCACGCTCAAGGGCCCACCGGGGGTTTCCTCTATTGCCCTGTGGGCCAGTCCAAGCCTGGTTTCCACTAGGAGGCCAGTGCCAGAAATGCTTTACTAACCACAGTGCTCTATGTAGTGAACACTAACCAGAGTGCTTGAACACAGTACCATGAGGCTGGTATTCTGTACGTCTGTATTGATTTAGCGGCTTATTCAACAGAACAAGTTCCAGAAAAGGGCTGTTCATGCTGGCAGCCATGAGTCACACCGTCGTACTTGTGACTTGTTGTGTAATCACTTGTAGATTTCTCATGGCAGGACGATGACTAGGAAGGAAAATGCATCCATTAAAGGCAGAGTTCTTGTCCCAGACTAAACACTGCAATCAATATATAAGTATTCATCTGTCACAACATTGCTGAGTACAGGGCACAGTGGAGTGAGTTTGGATAAAACAACTTCCTCGACACCACTCCTCCTCCCTGAAACTGCCCACATCACTATGTACACTCCTGTACAACGCTTTTATGTGGGTGCTCTCTGCTACACTGGTGAGTGCTGACCACAGTGTCCTTTAGGGAGCTCACAGGTGAGGGTCCAGTCTTTTAGGCTAGATTCACATGGCCCATTTTTTATTTGAAATCATATGCAGTGAAATACGTGGTATGTATGCAAGGTACAACCTCAGACTTCTGCTATTTCACCTGTTTCCGTGTGTGGATTTCACATGGATTAGCCCCATCCAGTTGAGCTAAGCTGTGTCCTAGCTCCCAGAGTGGTTTTCACGTTGAATATGTGTGGAAAACATATTGGGCCTCATTTATTTAAACTGTCTTAACAGTAAGTTTGTCTTTGTTGCCAATAGCAAACAATCACAGGTCAGGTTTTTGTTTTAAAATTGCTCTGAAAAAATAAAAGCTCAGCTTTGACTGGTTGCTATGGGCGGCAAAGACAGTTTTATTGTTAGACAGTTTTGATCAATAAGGCCCATTGTGTTTTTTCCACTCGCATATTGATGCAGAAAATGGAGCATAACACATACCATGTAAACCCAGCCTTATGGGTGGTAACACTGACTATCTTTAAAGGGGTTGTCTCACTACATTGATTCATCTTACCTCAGTCCTGTTTTCTTGGTTTCATTTTGAATTCAGGGGCGTGTTTACTGGCTTCTACTAGGCTGCAGTAGAAGCCAGGTCTTTATCTATAGCAACCAGTGCTGGCAGCATATCACGAGAGATTGAACAGGTCTGTAGCTATAGTGACCTGAGAAGATGATGCAGCCCATACAAGAGGGATATCTCAGAATAGGTAGGACACTGTTAATGGACATATATTGCAAAGTGACTTGTTTTTGCAAGATCTTTAACATAAAAAGCAATCCTTGTAGTGAGACAACCCCTTTAAGGGACTTGGGTATATTTTTCTATTACACACAAGGCCAGATTTACTAATCAATTGCATTGTACTTGCTTTGTACGAGCTTTATTAGGTGTTTAGGCACTTTTTAAAGCGTTTCTACCTAGTCTACAAAGTTGCGTGGATTATTTTTAAAGGGTGTGGCTTGATGTGCAAATGTGTGTGTCAAAAACGTTATCAAAATTTTGGTGCAATTATTGGAATGAACTAAGCCAACGAATAGGTGGCATAATACATTTGATACATTCTTAGACTATGTATTAGACAGTTTTAGGAAATCTGCCCGACAGTTCTTTTGGCCTATGGTAACTTCAGCTCCACCTAAGTGACCTGTGATGAGTCCTATCTGGCTCCTTGATCTGTCGAATGTGGTTGTCTACAGTTAGTAGCTGGTGACTTTGGTTGCATTTAGTCAGGTCGGGTTTCATTGTATCCTTTTTATCTGTATTAAATGTATGCATTAGGGGTCTCACTTTTTCAGCAATGCATCATTGGCAGCACATTGTCTTAAACAGTTAACTTTCATATTTTCCCTTTTCAAAAAAGAATTTCTGGTAAGTCTCTGACGGTAAATAATTAGGATAATTGTGAATGTATTCTCTTCAAGATCAAATCCATTTTTCTTCAGGCTTGTAATTGACTTTCATATCTGTTTAAGCATGGGATTTATTAGGAGATTGAGACAGAATTATTTTCTGTAAGGTAAATATAACATAGTTGTTGTCTTTGGGGACAATTTTACCACATTGTGAATAACTAATCAGAAAATTCCACAATATAAAACAGGAAGGGAAAGGACAAAGAAGACCCGACCTTGACTTCTACAAGGTTTTGCTGATTGAAAGACGGGGGAATGCAATTACCACGTAACAGCAACTGCTGAGATTTCCTCATCTTCACGAGAAACTATTAAAGCTTAAACAATACAAAGGACACTACTGAATGGATCTTCAACTTCTAAGGTTAAAAGAACTGGTAAACACCACCATCATTTTCTCCGTATTTTTTCAATAAAACTAGGGCCTCATAACTGGAGTCTATAAGTTGCAGTAAAATTGCGGCATAAGAGAGGCTATACAGCAACACATCAATTTTTATAATACCGACATACAATGCTCTGTCAGGTGCCAAAGGTACAGCGCTATTCTCCTTTAGAAGCAATGTTTGTATAGGAGAAAACTAGTGTAAGCCAAAGCCTCTGTATGCTTCAATATTAAATACAGCAAAGTGACTCACCTGCAGTCTTGGTTTTTCCTATTAGGAAATTATGGTGTGGTACGTTAGGATAACTGCATTTTGGTAACCAGAATAATGACTAGCTTGCATTCAGGAGGTATAAAAACACATGCCACAGCAAATTCTTCAAATAAATCAAGTAGAGTCCAAGCTAGGTTGATAGGTAGGAAAGCAGACAAGGCCCTAGATAGATAGGGAGAGAAGGCCCCAGGTAGGTAGGCAGTCAAGGTCATGAAACTCCTTGACGTCTTGTTGGCTGCAGGCTAGTACTGCCTGTAGTCTACAGAACTAACTGGTGGGGAAGGGACCAAATGTTTTTTTTTTTTTTTTTTTTTAACTGTTTGCATGTCCCAAGGACTAGTTAAATTACCAGCATAGGTCCATGCTCCTTGTTTCCTAGAACACACCTCTGATCGCCAATGACCAATGGACAGCCCCTAAAATCTGAGACCGTTCCACTAGATCCATGACGGTTGGGAGATAAATGAATGTCTCACCCTTTATTGTTTTGTTAACTTTGCTAAACCCATTTATAACATTGCTTTTAACTAATTAGATCAGATGTTGAGGAGGAAAAGAAAAGCACCAGGCATATTGAATATTAACCATCGTCTGTTCTCAAGCTAAAAAGGAAAATGGCTCCATCGGTGATTTCTTCGGGTTATGCTTAATTTCCCTTTTAACAAATTGGCAGATATATATATTTATATAATATATTATATATATTATATATATATTTATATATATTATATAATATACACTCACCGGCCACTGTATAGGTAACCATGCTAGTAAAAGATTGGACCCACTTTTGCCTCAGAAAATGCCCAAATTCTTAGTGGCATAGATTCCACAAGGTGTTGCACGATGCTTCATTTGGTACCAAGGGGCTCCAAAGAGTGCATGAAAATATTCACAATATTTTCCTTTTTTGCCATAGGCAAACTTAATTCCTCTATCAGTTCTACTATCTATTAACACTAAAAAACGTAACTTGTATTAGATTATCTCTTAACCCTCTATACTCCAACTATTTATAAACTGTTAATCTCTCTCTCATCTTGTAACCCTTGCTTTCTGAAGAGGGAATACTTCTTTTCTATCATCAGTCTGTGAACACCCACCAATTAACAGGAGAGGCCTTATATTATAGCAAAGTACTAGCTTCAGTAAGGGATCCCAATGCCAACTACTTGGCAGTCGTCCTAATCTCATATGAAACAGAACAAATAAGGCACCCTTGTGACCACGTCTGCAAGCAGGTGTCACTTGTAGGGACAGAGGTGAGAGTTTTCACATTGTAAACGTCATGCCTGTCCTCGCCGACATGTTTCGGCCCAGTAACTGGCTTTATCAAGGCTTAGAGGTCGTTCACATGTGGTCTGAGCTCACTTCCTTATTTATCATGTTTGGTAAAACCCCTTACAGGTGCTAAACAATTAGCTATTCAGGATCCAATAAAAAACCCACTCCACCTTCCGTCGCGTGACAATCATAACATGTCCTCTGCTGAAGCTGCCACATGCTCTCATGAGTCAACAACCTTCAGGTCAAAATTTGCATTCTCCATAACTGGCTTGCGCCCATCTTACCGTACTGCCCGTGCCAAGCACTGCAACCAACAAAAACCTCAGCCTGACTGTGATGGGCTTCCAATCTCACTTATATATATTATTGCACTGCTGTGCCTCACCTAGAATGAAATAAGCAGTCTAGGTTCACTGATTACATCAGCACACTGACCATCTTTGTCATTTCCATAGACCACCTTCTTTCAATAATCAATATGCATATTCATTTGAGAATATAAACGCCATTGTACAATAGACCAGGGTCATATTTTCTTCCCATTAAGCTCTTCTCCTTTGTATGTAATATGAATATTCATTCCCAATAGTAGCTGCAGACCCACTTATATACCATGTTCCACTGCATTGTTTGTCTCAGACTTATATTCAATAAACTTACTTCTCTTTCAATGTAATATTCTACTCATATTTAATAATACTGTAAGGCCCTATGCTAGCTCCCTCCTCCACAGTCTGACCTCACAAGTTCCCCATTGATGATTCTCTCCTAGGCTCACAAGCTAGCCATTCAATCATTTGGATGTAGTTTTGTTGCAGGAAGAGGCAAGATGATACAAGGACTCAATATCATTGAACCCTAAAGGACTAAAACGAAGGCTTTTCATTTTCGGCTTTTATTTGATTCTTGCTGATTCCTATATATTAATTTTTGAAAAACATGATATATGTGATTAAGTAGGTTCAAGTGGATATAGCACAGTTGATTATATGACTATGGATGCTCATCAGTGTTATATGTGTTTTTTTTTTTTTTTTTTTGTGTTGTTGTTGTTTTTTTTTCCCCTCCGTTCCATCTTCCTCGCGACCTTCCCCACTACACTCCCCTCTCCTCCTCCCCCCTTTTGCCTCCTCGTTTTTCTCATTGTCCCTGGGTCCTGTTATGATGGACTGATATTCATCAGTGAGGCCACGTTTTTATATTTAACGAATTAGGGATGATGTTTAGTGCTTTTGCCACAGGGAAGATTCATGTTTGTACTCTGTATGTTGAGATTACTTGTTCCTGTTTGCTGGCGCCTGGGTCTAGTACTGAGGGGCATGCAGCTGGATGCGGTGGCATTGACTGGTACTGTGATCTTACCATTTGCTCCATGTGATTGGGGATTTGAATGGATAGTGTGAGCCGTAGGAGAGAATCTTCAATGGGGGATTGTGAGGTCAGACTGTGGGAAGGGTGGGAGGTGTAGACATAGGGCCTTACAGTTTATTAAAAGGAGTTTGAATATTACAGGTGAAGAGAAGTAGTTTATGAATTTTGTCTGAGACAAACAATACAGTGGAAAATGTATTCTAATGGGGTCTGCAGCTCTATTGGGAATGTATATGCTTATTACCATACATAGGAGAAGAGCTTTATGGGTAGATAATATCGTCTAGTGGTTATATTGTACTGTGGAGTTTTATTTCTAATGATTATGCATATTAGATATTGAAGAGAAGGGGCTTATGGGAATTGTCAACAATGAGGGCAGTGTGCTGTTTATTGTGATACCTTGTCGGCTTTTTTCATTCTCGGTGTGGCACGAGTTGAGACAATATTATGAGTGAAGTGTGTTGGAAGGCCTCCTTCTAAGTCAGGGATAGAGGTGGTTGTTGGTGACTGTGCATGGCCAGACGGGCAGTTCGGTAAGATGGGGAGCTAGTGTTGATGGAGATGGCATATTGTGACTGAAGTTGTTGGATATGAGGCATGGTGGAGCTTCACGCAGGGACATGTTATGAGTGTTGAAGCGCGTGAGGGGGGGGAGGGAGTGGGGTTTTATGTGGATTCTCTGGTTAGCTATTGGTGAGACCTGTAGGGGTGATGTACCTTACATGATATAAAAGGAAGTTAGCTTAGAACACAATGTGAATCGGCACCTCTAAGTCTTGATTAAAGCCAGGAGCTGGCGAACATGTCGGCGAGGTCAGGCATGACGTTTTAAATTGTGATCTTCACCATTGTCTACAAGTGTACCTGTGAAGACGGTGTACAAGGGGGCCCTTATTTGTTCTGATGTCTTATGAGTTAGGACGTTGCCAAGTAGTTGCTTGGGTTCCCTTAATGAAGTATTTCTTCTGCTAATAGATATAAGGCTCTCTGTTAATAGGTGGGGTTTACACCGACTTGATGATAGACAAAAGGGAGTTTATTCCCTCTTTCAGAAGCAAGGTTAAAGGATGAGGATTGAGATTGGTTTTTAAAATAGTGTGTATAGAGGTTAAGAGTTAGATATAATAAAAGTTACGTTTTAGGGTTTTAATGATAGGTATGACTAGAAGTTTTTAAAGTTTGCATATGGACATATAGTAAATTTAGCTGGATCAAAAGTCACTCTTAGTTTCTCTGTCGAGATTTCCCATTTTTTGGAGATTATGTGACAAGAAAATATTCCACACCATGACACCACCACCACAGCCTTAACGTTGATACACAGCAGGATGGATCCTTGATTTATGTTTGTTGCTCAAATTTGACCCTACATCCGAATGCTGAGCGAAATCGAGATCGTAGACCA
This sequence comes from Phyllomedusa bahiana, assembly GCA_025379985.1. Taxonomy (NCBI): domain Eukaryota; kingdom Metazoa; phylum Chordata; class Amphibia; order Anura; family Hylidae; genus Phyllomedusa; species Phyllomedusa bahiana. The sequence continues at coordinate 108,492 of JAODAL010008232.1, read as the reverse complement.
GGCAAAGTTTTTCCAATCTTCTATGCCAATTTCGATGAGACTTGGGAAAATTGGAGCCTCCGTTTCCTGTTCTAGTGAAGGTAGTGGTCCCGGTGTGGTCTTTGCTGCTGTAGCCCATCTGCCTCCAAAGTTCGCACGTACTGTGCGTTCAGAGATGCTCTTTGCATACTTGGTATGTAACGGGTGGCTATTTGAGTCATGTTGCCTTTCTATCAGCTCGAACGCCAGTCGCCATTCTCCTTTGACTCTGGCATCAAACAAGGAATTTCCGCCCACAGGACTGCCTGCTCATCTGGATGTTTTTCTTTTTCGGCCATTCTCTGTAAAAACCTAGAGATGATTGTGAGTGAAAATCCCAGGAGATCTGCGTTTGAAATACTCAGACCTGCCCTTTCTGGCCTCCAACAACCATGCCACGTTCAAGGCACTCATCACCTTTCTTCCCTTACTGATGCTCGGTTTGAACTGCAGGAGATTTCCTTGACATGTCTACATGCCTATATGAACTGAGATGCCCGCCATGTGATTGGTGATTAGAAATTTAGTGGTTAACAGCTAGTTGGAAGGGTACCTAATAATGTGGCGGTGAGTGTATTTTATCTACTTAAAACTGCTTCATCAAATCATTAATTTATGATGTCAAACTTTTCAGCCATAAAATGCATAAACATATGCTAGAAGGATACTACTCAGTTTGAAGATACTCCACGCCAGGAGATCGCAGTGCTTTATGACTTTTTATCCTTCTAGCATATGTTTATGCATTTTATGGCTGAAAAGTTTGACATAATAAATTAATGAAGATTTGATGAAGTAGTTTTAGGAGTGATTTATAAATATATATCTTACAAGATTTAGGGCGAATGTGAAGGCGCCCATGCTATTTACTCCAGCACAAGCGATTTTCACATAAGAGGTCCTATATGATTATTTAGAGACCTTTAACAATTGAGAACACATACATGCTTGGCTGATCTGGTCCAGCAGGTGTATGGAGAGCTTGGGAGGAATAGTTGTTGGATGAACAAGCATTCAAGCTATTGAAGCTGTATCATGATCTTAAAGGAGTTCCATGTGAAATAACAATTCTGGAGCATCCTTGTTAATACTTCTCTTACTAATCATAACTCACCATAACCTCTCCCCTCCATACATCTCTGCCTTAAAGGGGTTTTGCCATGAAGTAAAATTGACGTGGGAAGCTTGCAAATCAAATAATAATCCTTTTCCCCATTCACCATTATTAAAAAATCTACACCATTTTTGTTTTAGCTGCTCCTTAGTGATCCATTATTTACAGCTCATCTCCAGGGGATACGACCAAGGCTGAGAGCTCCTTAGTCCTGATCGCACATGCTCAGACATCACCTCTCCTCTCAGGCAGCTACTGAGTGTTCAATCCCAGGTGCTGTCATTCTACTCCTGTCCTCTGCTACTCCTTATGGATATGTATTAATAATTTAGACAACTAGACGTTTACATTCCAGTTTTAAAAGGGGTACATCCCTGCACACACAGACTTTGTCAGCACTGATTGGACAATATCAGCAATATCAGACTGTGCAGGGACAAACCTCCAATTAGTAACACCCAGCTGAGAGATGGGTAATGAATTTCTAGGAGCAATAACAGGGGAAGCACACAATGTAGAAATTTGACGAAAGATGCTCCAGAGTTATTTCATAGGGTAAAATGTACTAAAACAGACATGTCAGGAACGGCCTCAGATCCTCTATAAGACAATCCTGTGTACTTAGTGTAAATATCCAGAACAAATAATGCAAACAATGACCCTGAATTGTTCCAAAAAGGAGTCCTGACAGCAGATCATCTGCACTCCAGGCCACATACGGCGACACATATTAACCTTCTAAATATTTTTAAGGCAGTGTAGAATGCACCAGAATATATGAACCTGTTCTTCTGCAGGTCATACATACAGGTGCAGTCAGTGCCAATACCACAAGTCTGGCTCAGGCACCACCTTTACCCTGGTCTGTCTGTTCCTCTGCAGGTCATACATACAGGGCAGTGTAGAGCCAATACCACAAGTCTGGGCTCGGGCCCACCCCCTTTCCCCTCTTTCTGGCGTTCTTCTGCAGTCATACATACAGGCAGTAGAGCCAATACCACAAAGTCTGGTTTCGGGCCCACCTTTACCCTGGTCTGGCTGTTCTTCTGCAGGTCATACATACGGGCAGTGTAGAGCCAATACCACAAGTCTGGCTCAGGCACCACCTTTATCCTGGTCTGGCTGTCTTCTGCAGGTCATACTTTACAGGGCAGTGTAGAGCCAATACCACAGTCTGGCTCAGGCACCATCTTTAACCCTGGTCTGGCTGTTCTTCTGCAGGTCATACATGCAGGTGCAGTCTAGTGCCAATACTACAAGTCTGGCTCAGGCACCACCTTTATCCTGGTCTGGCTGTTCTTCTGCAGGTCATACATACAGGGCAGTGTAGAGCCAATACCACAAGTCTGGCTCAGGCACCACCTTTACCCTGGTCTGGCTGTTCTTCTGCAGGTCATACATACAGGGCAGTGTAAAAGCCAATACCACAAGTCCTGGCTCAGGCACCACCTTTATCCTGTCTGGCTGTTCTAACTGTTCTGCACCTAGATTTGGCGTCAAAGAATCATAAATGTGTCTAATCCTATGAATGTGGTGCGACGCCCCCAGAACGCCCCAAATATTTGGCACATTACAAAGGCACTTGCACGCACGCCACAGTTTGGAGTGCAACTGTTCATACATGCTTTTCGGCTCAAAGTACACTAGAAAACTGGCGCAACCCCATTCATACATGTTGTCCATAGTACCTACAGAGTGGTGTCACCTTGCTGCTTTTCTCCACTTTAGTGATTATGAAAAAGTGGAGGATGATAATAGTGCTTTCCCGCCCCGCCCCCGGTCACACGGCGTAATTGCGGGGCGTAATTACGCCCTGCAAATACACCGTGTGAACATAGCCTAACAGGAACTTATGTAATTAGTCAATAAGGATACACCTTAATGTAATGTAACCCCCTACTGTGCCAATCTCTGGATAAACAATCAGAAGTGTTGCATCACAGGACAGTGCTAGGACTTTAAGACTGGTAGCACAAGCACACTCCATGCCACTTGTTTGGCACTGGCTTATACAGACTTGAGCCATATTAAAGCACTCTGTAGAGACTTTAGCTATAGTGGGTAAAAAGTCTGCAACTGCACCAGACCTGTTGTGCCTGGATAGTTGGTCCTGGTACATAATTTAATGCATCCAACCCCAATTTTATCCACATTAATGGTTTAATGCACGTACTTTCAGATACGGTGCTCTCCTCGAAGGCAGGGTTGTCAAATCCCTGGTCATCTGACCACAAAGGCAGCACAGTTGGTGTCACATTTCTTTCCAGAAGTGCAGGTCCTGTTCCAGCTTTGTCCACATCTGGAGATACAGCAGCTGGATGATCAATCACACCAGGACCATTTTCTCCTTCAATTTCTATTTGCAGCTTGCTGGCCTTCCTCTGGTCCAATACTTGTCTTCTGTGAGATGCTCCTGGACATCTAGAAACATAATATATCTTTATCACAGAGGCATAGTGTAATGCGTTACCTTGAGGATGATGCTTTGATTTTCAAACCTCAGTATGCCGTATCCATGAAGTGTTTAATAACTACAATGGTGTAAAAATGAAGCATGAGGAGGAAACGCTGTAAAATCTTCATAGCAAAGTCCCCCCTCCCCACAAGGTTAGTATTGGCCCACAGGGGAGCAGTGGAAACCCCAATGGTGGGCGAGGGCCCCCATCCTGCTCCCCATTGATTTAGGTTTTTGGGAATCATAAAGGGATCTAAATTTTCCCCCCCTCCTTTGGGAATTAATTTTCCCCTTGCTTATAACCCGAGTTCCTCTCTCTGGTTTTTAAGGGGTTGTACCAAATTGGGAGGGAGGGGGGCGCTCATGTTGGTTTGCTACTCCCTGAAATTTGTCTCCAAACTATGCACATGCTCCAGGCTTGTTAAAAAATCAATCCCCGGGTCAAAGCTTCAGGTAAGAAACTTAACAAATTACAAAATCTCCCCAAAATAAAAAAAGCTTCTGCGAGCCACAGACTTAGAAAATGAGATGGAATTGCAATTTTTTTGTAATTTATCTATTTTTGCTTTTTCGAATTTATTTTTCTCTCCGTTGTACACATCAATCTTGGGATAATCCGCACCTCCGCCTATCCTAAGGATAAAATAAAAATGAAGGGGACACTTACAAGATCTGTTTACCTAAAACCTTTTTTTTTTTTTCAGAAAACCGCGATTCCCCGCATAAGCTTTAAATACTTCTTTTACAATTCTTAATGGGTAACAGACTTAGTTTAATGCATGTGCATAGAATAATAAGGGTTTTAGGGGCGACATGTAGGGTTTTTTTGGTCCCCGTCCAAATTTTATTGGTGAATTAGTAGCGTAGAAAGTGCCTAAAAACCCCTTTTGAACCGTTTATGGGGCCCATGTTTAAAAGGGTTTTTCTAGCTACAAACGAAAAAATTTGGGCCCGGGGTTTAACCTTTTTTTAAATTTGGGTCTCCCTTTTTGCAACAGAAAATGCGCCTGGTTTGGGCCCGTCTCTACTCTTTAAATTTTTGAATCTTTAAAATTGTGGTGCAACATGTCTCCAGAACGCCCCCTGATCTCAGGCATATTACAAAGTGGTAATGCGCCTAATTTTGGAGTGCGTCTGCTCATACAAAAAGTGCACAGGTCTGCACCAGTTTTTGGGCTGAAAAAAAACCCCCAGACAAACGGGTGAAGCCCTGTACATACATGTCGTCCTCTTTTGTAGCTTCAGATCGGGGAGGGAACCCCCCTGCCCAACAAAAAGGACCCCAAAAGAAAAACGTAGCTGAACTCTTTGGGAAAAGGGCCCTGACCATCAAAGGGACGGGGGAGGGCCCCTTTTGGTAAAGGAAAAAAACCCCCTTCTCTATTACACAAAAATCTGTTTCAAAGTCAAAATCTTTAAGGTTCCCGTTTTCAGGGCAAAACGTTCTGCGGGGTCAGCACCGTCCCATGCCACTAAACCTTTCATGAAAATTGTTTGGAACTAAAAACAAATGTCCCAAATGTCCCTCCCTTCCCCCCAAATTTCCCCCATTGTCACAAGGGAAAGGGGACGTAAAAAGATGAAACTTATGCCCCTCTTCAGTCCCAGGAATCCTCTGGCTTATTCTCACTGAGCAATTACTCAACAACACAGTGGTGATAGGTCCTCTTCTGAATTCTGAACAATTAACAGCGTTGCAAAGGGGGTTTTGGGGCCCTGGGGGGTTAGATCCCCTTTTTATCCTGAAATTTAAGGGCTTTACAGTAAAAAACATGCAGTTTTAGTGAGTTTAAAGGGAATCCCTTTGCAGTTAATTTTTTGGGGGTTTTTATCCACAAATTTTGGGTGTTTTTTGTCCATACTGAATGGGAACTACTTATTCAGATTCATGGTTCATTAAGAGAACTTTACAAAAAAGGTTCTAAAAGTTATACAGTACTTTTGGTTCAGGATTTGGTCTCTGTTTTTAGACAAATTTTAAAAAGGGAAACCTACCTTTAAAACCTTAAACCAGTAGCTAGGTGGGTGGGGGCTTCTTTTTCCCACTTTTGTGTGAGGGAAATCAAAAAAATCCCAAAACTTTTGGGGTCGATATTTTTAAATTTCCCAAAAAAAGCCCTTTTTTTTTTCCCAAAAATTACTATAGAGGGTGCAGAGGTAGCAGCTTCTGGACCCGGGGTCCCTATGGACCCCCAAAAGTTCTCTTACCCAATAAATAAAAAAAAGGGCGGGGACAGAAGGGAGGGGCTTTTAAAGATCCTGCCCAGAAACTTTGGTAGAGATCAAGTGATTTCTACGGGTGCAATTTTATACAAAAAGATTAAACTGGGCCTAGCATTGAGGACAACAGGGCCTAGTGTTTGTATACTGTCAAACCAGTTCCCCACCATTCCTCCCCTAGGGGGGATTTCTTTTTTTTAAACCTGAAAAAGCCCAAACCGGGGCCCTAAAACCCTTTCAAGGGAAAAAAACTAGGGTTTTTCCTCAAAGGCATATTTTATTTTTTAATTAAAACTTTTGAGATAGCAGGACATCCTGCAATCAACTATAATTTGGAGGACTTATATTTCTACATTACAAAATGTGTTCCCCAAACTGAACGACCCCTTTAGGTGCATGTTTTTTACCCCTTGGGGATTTAAATTTTCCCCCCGGTTTTAAAATTTTTTAAGGGGGGTTGTCCCCACTAAAAGGGTTGCTTTTTAGGGTAAAGTTTTCGGAAACAAGCACTTTGCAAAATGCCCTTTTTGGGGGATGTTCACCCCGGCTTATTTGGGATGCATTTGGGCACGTATTGCGGGGGTTAATGTGCCTAATACAAAAAAAATTTCGCCCAAAATCTTATGGTTTTAAACCGTTCTCATAGAAAAAACTTTTGGTTTCCGGCTCCTCACCCCCGGGGCGTACTTTAGGATCGTATTTTTCCCCCGGGGAGATAATTAAACATTCTTTTTAAGGGTCGGGGGGGAAGGGGCGGTTAAAGGTTTAAATAAATCAATTTTGTTTCCCCAAACCCTTTAAAAAAAAATTTCCATTAAAAACCAGCTAAAAGTTCGCCCCAACTTACTTTTTGTTCACAGAAACATTTTCAGAATAATTAAATAGATTCATTTCGCTTAACCACTGAGCCATGATCTTATTGTGGCCCCATTTTGGAGCTAAAGGAACAGCTGAAAACCTCTGTTGTAAGCATAATGCTGCAGAGCACAAAGTTTCTGTTTTTTTTCCCAGCTTTCCCTTTAAAAAGGGGTTATAAAAATTTTAATACCCCCAAACAATTGGGTTGAAACCCCAAACCCCCGGTTTCCCTGGCACTGTAAAGTGATTATACAATCCGGAAATAAACTAGGCTTTTCCCCCCATTTTTGGGAAACCCCCCAAAATTTCTAAAAAGGGTTTTCTTGTTTTGGGAAAGGGGATTAGATGATTTAAAAGTACTTTCTTCAATCACAAGTTTTTTTGGGGAGTTTGCTTGTCTCATTAGATTACAGTCTGGACATAGACTTTTATTCATATAGTGGACACAACTGTTTTCCATCAAATTCTTAAAATATTATACATGCCTCCAGCTGTAGCAAAACTGGACATGTCAATGCAGCAGTGCTGAGGTTAGCATGTAACACAACTCCCTACGTAATAAGTGAAAACCCCTAGTTAATTAATCCGGATTATCAATTTTAATAAAAACTATTTTTAAAGGTATGGGGCTGGGAATTTAACATTAAATGGCTTAACCATAGGTTTGGGTCTTTAAATATTTGTTTGGTGGGGGAATAAAACCTCTGCAAAATTTCACGTTCGGGCTTGTTATAAGGGCCCCAAAACAATTGCAAGAGCACCATGTAATAGTCAGCTGTCCCGGAGGTCAGCTATTCTCCAGTCAAAATTGTTGCCCCAACCCAAAGGAAAGGGGTTTCTTTAAAGGGGGTTTTGCCACGTTGAAAATTTTTTGACGGGGGAATTCCCCCAAAAAAGGGGTTTTTATATCACTTTTCAAATAAATTTGTTTATAAAAAGGGGGAACCCTGTGAGAGCACAGTTTTTTTTACATGCTGTATTTAAATTAAAAAGTTTAAAATTAGACACACCGGGACCCTGATCGGGCCCGGGCTTGGTGTTTCCCATTTCCCTTATATGAGGACGGGGAAACTTTAAAGGGAAAGCTTGAAAAGGGGCTGGGTAGAAAGGTGCAGTGAGGGGCCTTTCTGCTTTTATGGGAGAATCCCTAGTTGTCAATGTAATTTTTTTAAGAAAGGGCATTGCAGAGGCCCTTGCTTACTTGCTCTGAAAGGGGGCGGGGGAGAAATTCCCAGTGTATGGGGGCCTTTTTGCTGTATAAAAATACCACTATTGTAATGTAATTATCTTAAATTTAAGCATTGAAGAGCCCCCCCTGCTTACTTGCTCTGCGGGGGCGGGGGAGAAATGTGCAGTGAATGAGGTTTTTTGCTGTAGGGGGAATCCCCCTTTTTGGGTAATGTAATTATCTTAGTAAGCATTGGGGGACGCTCCCCTGCTTACTTGCTCTGCAAGGGGCTGGGGAGAAATGTGCAGTGTATGAGGCTTTTTGCTGTATAGAGAATCCACTAGTTGTAATGTAATCATCTTAGTAAGCATTGCAGACGCTCCCCTGCTTCCTCGCTCTGCTCGGGTCCCCTCTGCCCCCCCTGCAGCAGTTCATGACACTGCATGATTTGATTATCTTCTGTCCTGAGCAGATAACAGGTAAGGAAGGCAAAACCCCTTTAATTACATATTTAGTTTTGCTACTGTCTGTGCTGCTGTTAATGGGGTTTTAAGTAATCTAACCAAACTATTAGGGCACTATTTGGTAGTTATAGCTCGTTAACTGTTATGGAGTCTGCCAATTTGGTCTCGGGGAGTCAATGTCACAGGTCGAATTGCAGAAGAAGGGGCGTGGGTAGAAGAGTATGTGAGATGGTCAAGTAATTGCCAACTATATTCCTTAGTCTAGGTCTACACAGCAGTGGACAAAAAACGACCTAATCCTAAATATGTTCATAAAACTGAGTTTTATGTTCACTGCCTGTCAAAATCTGCTGAAAAAAATGCACTTTTTGGTGCATTTTACATTTTTGCGTGCACCTTTACACACTTTTTTTATGCATGTTTTTTTGCAGATACACAAATAATTATATTTTTATGGACTTCTGCTAAAAAACGTCCATAAAAAGCTTGCCAAAAGATGTTCGGCGCTTTACATAGACTCCAATAGTAAATTTTCTGCCCTGCTCAGTCGTTTTTTGTAACATGTTTCAAAAAACGACCAGCAAATAAAACGAGCAGAAAAAAAATGTTCTGTGGAGACAACAGCACGTTTTACTATAGAAGTCTATGGGACATCTTTACATCGTTTTTTCAGCGATTTTATAAAACGAAAAATGCTGAAGAAACTGACGTTTTTGTGTTGTGTAGACATAGCCTTACATTAATGTTCTCTAGGATTTGTAGTCATTAGAAAACAATTTATGCAACCTGTAACAATGTGCTGTCCATAATAGGAATATAATAATAGGTAACTGGGGAAATCTGTCATTCTATGACTACACTAAAATCTGAATGTTATAAACTGTAGAGGAAAGCACAGAATTTCTTGTCTTGATTATTGTAAGGCTAGGTCAACAAAGAATGGCTGAAAGTCGACTTTTTTTTTTTTTTTTGCTTTGCACAAAACCATTTTTTGTCATATTTTGCACAAAAACCGCAGTTGGTTCTCGTTTTTTTTTTTGCCGTCAGCCCATACAATTGATTGTATGGGAAGACTGCGAAAAAACTAAAAGCGCCAGCGTATTATACATGTATATATGTTTATAATACGCCGGTGCCAGAAGACGAGCAGAGAAAAAACGACCTGTGTAGACTACAGGTCGTTTTTTCTATTAAATTCTATGGTTAGCCTGAGCGATTGTATTTTCGCCGCTTTTAGAGTCCTAAAACCGCCGAAAATACGATAGTTTTTCATTGCAGTGGAGACATAGCCTAACTCCTTGCTAATTAGTCTAAATGCTTCCCTCTCCAATCCATCCTGAATGCAGCAGTCAGGCTCATCTTTCTTTTCCACCTTTGACACAGGGTAGAGGAACCAGTGTAATCGTTGCACTGTCTATTCACTATAGAGCCAAATTCAGATCTATTACTCTTACCCAAATAGCTGAAACTCCCTATATCTCCTTCATCTGTCTGCCACCCTACCTGGGCTGACACTACTACGAGACTAATATAATCAGGACCAGATCATCTGAACCCTTTTACTCCTGTCTCTAAGACTCTGGAATATACCTCCCCAGAAAATATTTCCCAATATCCACAGAGTAAAGAGGTTTTTTCAAAATTACTAACAGCTTGTGAGTCCATTGGGGATGATGAATGCAAAAAAAAACCCCTTACCTTGTAAACCGTTAATTCTTCATGTAATTCTATAGTTATTTACAGGCCGCAGTGGTCTCTAATTGGATATAACGCGTGTGACCACCACAGCCAGTTATTAACTGCAGGGTCAAGTGAAGAATGAATGGTGACATCATTGGTCGGGATCATTGGGACTGCCATCGATGGCACTGGAATGAGCACTTTTTTTCTATTTTTAATCAGCCTTGATGGACTGATAAACTGTTAGTCATTTTGGAACACCCCTTGAAATATGCCCTAATATGCCCTTCATATTATGTTGTTACTATTTATTTTAAAGCGCCATTAATTCCAGGGCACTTAACAAGCCAGGAGGTTCAGGTACATAATATAAGACACATACACTCACCGGCCACTTTATTAGGTACACTATGCTAGTAACGGGTTGGACCCCCTTTTGCCTTCAGAACTGCCTCAATTCTTTGTGGCATAGATTCAACAAGGTGTTGCAACGATGCTCAATTGGTACCAAGGGGCCCAAAGAGTGCCAAGAAAATATTCCCCACACCATGACACCACCACCACCAGCCTGAACCGTTGATACAAGGGCAGGTGGATCCATGCTTTCATATTGTTGATGCCAAATTCTGACCCTACCATCCGAATGTCGCAGCAGAAATCGAGACTCATCAGACCAGGCAACGTTTTTCCAATCTTCTACTGTCCAATTTCGATGAGCTTGGGCAAATTGGAGCCTCAGTTTCCTGTTCTTAGCTGAAAGGAGTGGCACCCGGTGTGGTCTTCTGCTGCTGTAGCCCATCTGCCTCAAAGTTCGCCGTACTGTGTGTTCAGAGATGCTCTTCTGCCTACCTTGGTTGTAACGGGTGGCTATTTGAGTCACTGTTGCCTTTCTATCAGCTTGAACCAGTCTGCCCATTCTCCTTTGACCTCTGGCATCAACAAGGCATTTCCGCCCACAGGACTGCCGCTCACTGGATGTTTTTTCTTTTTCGGACCATTCTCTGTAAACCCTAGAGATGGTTGTGCATGAAAATCCCAGGAGATCAGCAGTTTCTGAAATACTCAGACCAGCCCTTCTGGCACCAACAACCATGCCACGTTCAAAGGCACTCAAATCACCTTTCTTCCCCATACTGATGCTCGGTTTGAACTGCAGGAGATTGTCTTGACCATGTCTACATGCCTAAATGCACTGAGTTGCCGCCATGTGATTGGCTGATTAGAAATTAAGTGTTAACGAGCAGTTGGACAGGTGTACCTAATAAAGTGGCCGGTGAGTGTACAGATATAGGACAAATACAATAACACTAAATAGCACACTGATACAGAAGGAGAGAGATAAGTGGGAGACAGATGCTGAGGGATGGAGATGTTTATATTATAGTGTAGGAGCAACAGGGTTATTGCAAATTCTAGGTTATCCTAAAGAGATGGGTCTTCAGGTTGCTTTTGAAGCTGGTGAAAGTGCGTGAGAGTCCAATGTGTTGTAGTATGGAGTTCCAGAGTATGATGGATGCACGGGAGAAATCTTGGAGACAGAGATGATAAAAGGAGGGCAGAGAAGGACATCCTGTGAGGAGATTGTATGTTATTGTCAGTAACTTTAACTAATTTCACTGGGCAATAGGGTAAAAGGTAGCCAGTGAAGGGACGGGCAGAGGGGAGAGGCAGATCAGCCAGGCAACTAATCTAAGGAGGGATTGAAGTGGAGCAAAAGTACTAGATGGAGGGCAAACAAAAGAGTGTTGCAGTAATCTAGTCGTCAAGTGTGAAAGTCAAGAAAGGAGTGGATTTGGAAATATTTTTCAGGTGGAGGCGGCAGGAGGTGGTCAGGAAAGACAGGGGAGAGTCAAGGATTATCACCAAAGCAGTGGATTTATGGTACTGGCGAGAGCATGGAGCCATTGATTGTGATAGTTTAGATGAAGAGGTTGAGTGGGATGGGGGAAAAATGATGAACTCTGTTTTCTCAATAGGTTTTTTTTTTCTATTTTTAATCATCCCCGATGGACTTTTCAAACACCTATTTTCATATACTCACATAAAGCCTTGTATACCTGTACATGTATAGATATTTATTGGGTAATGACCTTATTCACCTAATTCCCTGTTTTTACCCTGTTACTGATTGTATTACTCTTGTTTCCTCATAGATAATAATCTCTTGTTGAAATGTAATTCATTTGTTGAGCTGTAATTTCTGATTTAGTCTGTACATGTAACCCTCATGTACAGTATACACTCAAGTATAAGCCAAGTTTGTGCTGAAAAAATCCGTCCTCGGCTTATACTCTAGTCACTGTCGGTGCTCGGGCACTGAAACAGCCCAGGCGCCGGCAGGGACACTTCAGCTGTATGTGACTACTCAGGCAATAGCTGAAACCTGAGTCAGCCGACAACATCCGGTCCTGCCGTGGCCCAGGCAATATCGGCGATCTCTTCACTTGTATGCGACTCCTCTGCTTCCCAATGGACTCGGGTTGGCCGCAGACTTGCGGCTGTCTGGACAATCCGGCAGAGGCGGCGTGAGTGTCATCACACTGCTTGATGACATCACGCTCTCTGTGCTGGCAAGAAGACGGAGCGCCTGGGAGTAGGAGCAGTGAGTGAGAGAGTTAAGTACTTGAATTTTTTTTTTTTTTAAATCCTGCCTATACCTGCCTATGGGGGACATTAAACTGCCTATGGGGGGACATATACCTGGTATGGGGGGACATATACCTGCCTATAACTGCTATGGGGGACATATACCTGCCTATAGGGGGCATATACCTGCCTATGCCTGCCTGTGGGGTTATTAAACTGCCTATAGTGGGCATTAAACTGCCTATACCTGCCTATAGGGTTATTAAACTGCCTATGGGGGACATTAAACTGCCTATGGAGGACATTAAACTGCCTATACTGCCTGTGGGTTAAACTGCCATAGTGGCATTAAACTGCCTAACCTTCTAGGTATTAAATGCCTATGGGGGACATTAAACTGCATACTCTGTGGTTATAAACGCCTAATGGGCATTAAACTGCCTATACCTGCCTATAGGGTTATTAAACTGCCTATGGGGGACATTAAACTGCCTATGGAGGACATTAAACTGCCTATACCTGCCTGTGGGGTTATTAAACTGCCTATAACTGCCCATGGGGGACACTAAACTGCCTATGGGGAACATTAAACTTCCTATACCTGCCTATGGGGGACATTAAACTGCCTATACCTGCCTATGTAAGTTTATTGGTATCCATTTTTATTTTTTAAATGTACCAGAGCTGCTGCATTTTCCACCCTAAGCTTATACTCGAGTCAATAAGTTTTCCCTGTTTTTTTGCGGCAAAAGTAGGTGCCTCGGCTTATATTCAGGTCGGCTTATACTCACGTATATACAGTATTATAAACTACCGCAGAATACACTGATGCTATATGAATAAAAATAATTATTGCTATAGAAAAGTGACCGGCTCTAAGTGCAATAAAACAATGACCTCTACTGTCTGTCAGTTTGCGGAATAGTGTGGACATCATATCATTACGTCAGTTCCATTATAAAGGTTATACACCAAATATAATGATACAACATATTTTGGGCAGCCTCCTGCTCACGGCTGTCTAGCTCTTCTCAGTATTAATGTTATTCTCATACAGAACACTGCAAGCAGTGCTACAAAGAGTTGCTGACAAAACAGAAAATTGCATGGATTCATAGGTTATATGCTGCTGTGTTAAATACACAAATAGAAACTTGTACACAAATAGACTCTTTGAAATAGTAGCATAGAAATACAAACCCCTTTTCAGGGTGACCTACTCTCCAAAAGTCTCTCATGAAAAGAAGAATTTAAGCATAGAGGTTTTTAACTGTAATTTGCCATCAATGCTATACCTGTCAATAAGCTTTGCTGCCTTGGTCAAGGTAAGAAAATCAAAAAAAGTCCCTCTTAACAAAATCCCAAACCTTTTGGCTTTATATTGGATTGTGTGCAGACACATAATGTAATATAACCAGGCATCCACTAGAGAAAGATTAGAAATTAAACAAGTTTTTATTAGTCCCCAAACATGTTAAAATATGATGATGTAAGAGACCAGATCAAAGAAGATGTTACGTGTTTTGAACCTGCATATAGTTCTTAATCATAGCTTGCTTCACAATAATTATGATAAAGAGGAAGAACACTACTCTTGAAGGACGAAACACTAGGGCTGTATATGAATGAAATAGTGAAAAAGACCCTGTCCAAAAACTAGACATGGGGCCACCACCCCCATATAAACCATGTCCACTAAAGTAACATATACATGGATGGCAGCTATGTGAAGTGCTTCTTTGATCGGATCTCGTGCCTCCTCATATGTTCGCACACTTATAAAAGCTTCTTTATGCTATCTTGCTGGATTGTGGCATATACTACATTATGGGCGACATGTATGATCGGGCTTTTTGCCCGTTTTTTGGCGTATACTGCGCCTCCCAGCCCGAATCCCGCTGTCGGACGCGGGGATTCAGTGTTAGGCGCAGTGTTCGCCACTTTCAGCTGCGCCTCGCATGAAGGGGCGGGCAGTGGGCGCGGTGTGGGCGCGGGGTAGGCGTTCCGGGGCAGGACACGGCGCGCTCGAAAACCCCGAGGCATGTACGATGGCGAGTCGGCAAAGCGAGGCGCAGTGCAGAAACGAGCTGATTGGTTGAAGCGGCGGGGGCTCGTCCAGCTTAGCCAATCAGAGCGCGAGCTACTTTCTGATAGAGTTCTATGGGGAAAAGAAATTCTGAGCGCGCTCTGTGATTGGCTAAGTTAAAAGAGGCGCCGTTATTTGGACCAATGGGAGAGCGAGCGACGCTCCTATGGGTTTTCTAATGCAATCTGAAATAAAACTGTACACGTCCGAAATCAAATTATAAGACTACAGAGGTGGTCCTGATGTGTATATAAAATGAATAATAATATGGGGGTAAAGAAAAAAAAATATTAATTCACTAAAATCATGTTTATTTCTTTATTTTCGTTGCACCCATACTATTGATCCTTGGCTAACGAAAATAAAGAAATAAACATGATTTTAGTGAATTAATATTTTTTTTTCTTTACCCCCATATTATTATTATTATTCATTTTATATACACATCAGGACAACTTCTGTAGTCTTATCATTTGATTTCGGACGTGTACAGTTTGATTTCAGATTGCATTAGAAAACCCATAGGAACGTCGCTCGCTCTCCCATTGGTCCAAACAACGGCGCCCTTTTAACTTAGCCAATCACAGAGCGCGCTCAGAATTTCTTTTCCCCATAGAACTCTATGAGAAAGTAGCTGGCGCTCTGATTGGCTAAGCTGGACGAGCCCCCGCCGCTTCAACCAAGCAGCTCGTTTCTGCATTTTTACTGTATTTTGAACTGTCCCGCCTTTGAATATGATTGGTCAATTTTTCTCCATAGGATATAATGGGACATTGTCGCTCCTATTCTGAAAGGTCAATTCTCCTCCATAGGTTAAAATGCGACAAAGTCGCTCCTATTCTGATTGGCTGGTTTATGCCGACCAATGAGACTAGCTTAAAAAATTTGAATTACTGTATTTCCCGGCGATTCTCTCTATATTGCAATTCCCTATGTAGCGCCGGTCTTGGCGACAAAAGAAGGGTTCTGCTCTTTATCTGATAATGTTTGACACTTAATAAAAATTATTTTTTTATTAATACTTCATGCCGCACGGCGCTGAGAGCTGAGATTTCAGAGCGCCCATCTCTCCATAGACTATAATGGGAGAAATAGCTCGCGCTCTGATTGGCTGGGATAGCCATGCCACCGCTAGCTCAGCCAATCAGCTCTTTTCTGTCTTTTTACTGTATTTTGAACTGTTCCACCTTTGATTTTGATTGGTCCAAACTTCTCCATAGGATATAATGGGACTTTGTCGCTCCTATTCTGATTGGTTAATACTCCTTCATAGGTTAGAATGGGCCACTGTCGCTCCTATTCTGATTGGTCCAAACTTCTCCATAGGATATAATGGGTCTTTGTCGCTCCTATTCTGATTGGCTGGCTTCTGCCGACCAATGAGAATAGCTTAAACAATTTGAATTACTGTATTTCCCGGCAATTCTCTCTATTGCAATTCCCTATGTAGCGCCGGTCTCGGCGACAAACGCGTTGTTTGGGTTTTTAACTGCTTTATTTGTAAAGAAGGGTTCGGCTCTTTATCTGATAATGTTTTACACTTAATAAAAATGATTTTTTTATTAATACTTCATGCCGCACGGCGCTGAGAGCCGAGATTGCATTGCGCCCATCTCTCCATAGACTATAATGGGAGAAGTAGCTCGCGCTCTGATTGGCTGAGCTAGCCGAGCCCCCGCTAGCTCAGCCAATCACCTCTTTTCAGCATTTTTACAGTATTTTGAACTGTCCCGCCGTGGATTCTGATTGGTCTAAACTTCTCCATAGGCTAGAATGGGTCTCTGTCGCTCCTATTCTGATTGGCTGAGCTAGCCAAGTCCCCGGTAGCTTAACCAATCAGCTCTTTTCAGCATTTTTACTGTATTTTGAACTATCCCGCCGTGGATTCTGATTGGTCTAAACTTTCCCATAGGTTTTAATGGTTCACTGTCGCTCCTAATCTGAAATTTGAATTTAACTGTATTTCCCGGAAATTTCCAATATCCTAATTCTTGAATTAGGATATTGGAAAGTGATTTTGTTTTATGTATTTTTTATTTTTTAGGTTTCAGCTCTTTTCCTGAGAATGTTGAACGCCTTTATAAAGGCGATTTTTGATTCATACTCTGCACCGACATTTGGAATGATTTCTCGCTGTTCCAGCCTGTCTCACATCGGAAATGTTTTTCGGCGCAGCCCCGCACTGCGCCTAAGTCCCGCACTGCCCCCATGTCCCCGCACTGTGCCCCACACACACTGGCGAGGCGCAGGGAACTTTTTCCCGCATGTATGAGTGCGCTACCTCCGGCGGCGAATCTTAGGCGCAGCGCCGCACTGCGCCTCGGTCCCCGCACTGCGCCTAACACACTGGCCAGGCGCGGCGGACTTTTCCCCGCATGTATGAGTGCACTACCTCCGGCGCCGAATCATAGGCGCAGCCCCGCACTGCGCCTCGGACCCGCACTGCGCCTAAAACACTGGCGAGGCACGGCGGACTTTACATGCTATGTATGAGCGTGCCCCGGCCCCGACATAAATCAGGCGCAGATTTCGCCGGAAAACTGGCGGAAAGGTGCGCCCCGACCCGGCGGGATTCATACATGTGGCCCTATGTTTCTGCACAAGTTTTAAGTGTGTTATGTAGAAGGAGATAAAGCTGCAAACAAGGAATTGTGTTGAGCTTGCTAAAAATATGCTAGACACTGGATCTCCCACTTAGCCCATATTATTAGAAGGTGATTGAACTTGATTCTGATTCTTGAAAACTTAGCATAACAGCCATTAGTACTATAGCCATGCCTTATCGTAGTCAGTTTTATGCATAATAGGGTGTAAGACATATAACTCAAAGTTCTTATGTCCCACTGCAAAACCTGTGAAATTTAGACGAACGTTTAGAGCAGTCCTGTCAGTTGGAGTAGCTTAGAATCCCGGGTTCATGAGGTAAAACAGTCCCATACAGCCCTCATGGCTGTGCCTCTGACCTGGCCCAGCACAAAAGACAAATTGGATACTCAGAACACTTGGAGAAAAGGGGAACTCCTCGCTGATATATCTTGACTTTTGTGCAAGGGACTTTATTGGGATTGCCATCCTCTGCTCCAGGCTGTGTGGCTATGTAGGAAAAGGACTTTTTGTAAACTGCCTTTCTTTGTGTGAAACATCCGGTCCCCATCCGCAGTAACTGGATCCAATGCCTCAGCCGTTACACTTTGATCCGGCCATGGATCCCGCCAAGGTGCCTTTGCCAAGCGTTGCGGACATCACCACCATTGGGGCCTAGAAGTTGCAGCTGATTGTGCAATAGGCGCAGCAGCTTAACCAGTTGACTGCCATGATGCAGCAGCTCCTCTCTCCTCAGCAGCAGCAGCCGTCTTCCGTGGCTTCCTCTGCATCCATGTCAGTGGCTCCAGTGGTGTCCATCGGCCCCAAGTTACGTCTCTCCATGCCGACGAAGTTCGATGGACCCTAATGTATGCAGGAGTTTCATCACCCAGTGTTCCCTGCATGTGAAACAACACGGTGGCCTTTGTGGTCAGCCTCCTGTCCGGCCCACTGGTTTGGGCGACTCTGCTCTGGGACAGAGATGATCCTGTCATGGCTAACCTCATTATGTTCATGCAAGAATTCCGCAGTGTCTGCGAGGAACAAGCCCGCTCATCCTCTGCTGAGACCGTGCTTTTGAACCTGTGACAAGGGGATTCTTCTGTAGACAAGTATGCCATACAATTCTGCACCTGGCCTTGGAATTATCCTGGAATGAAGCCACACTAAGCGCCACATTCAAGAAGGGTCTTTCCAACCGGATAAAGGATTCTCTATCCGTCCAAGACCCTCCTGCAACCCTGAGCGAATTTACAGAGAGAAAGTGGAGCTCTGACAGGAGTGTGAACTGGCCAAGCCACATTGTCTATCCTGTCTTGCCCCAGTCTTTCAAAGGCCAACATTGTTTCCCTCTCTGCTGGCCACTGAAGAGGCCATGCAAGTGGACAGAGCCCGCCTGCAAGAGTTGACCAGACAGTGTGAGGAGAACCTGTGCCTCAACTGCGCCAGCCCCGAACATTACCACCAGGGTTGTCCACTCCGTCCACAACATTGGGGAAACACAAACAACTAGGCCACATGGGAAAGGCATCCCTAGGTGTAATTCCTCTCCTCATCTGACCATGCCGGTTCAAATCATGACCGATTCCGCTGTCCAGTTCCAAGTTGTTGCTTTCCTGGACTCAGGATAAGCCGGAAATATCATAGACACAGCCCTAGTCTCCAAGTATCGTCTCCTGGTGGACCACTTGGATAAACCCGTGGTCAGCGGGGAGCTTCTCAATGACTCCGTTCAGTTCCATACTGGACTGTTATCCCTTCAAAGGGGCGATACATAAGGAAAGAATCTCATTTTATGTACTGCTTCGATCTTCCTCAGCAGTTCTTAAGTGGCTGCAATGCCATGCCCCTATTCTCGCCTGGAAAATGGGTGAAGTCATGCTTTGGGGTCAAGATTGCCAGTCTTGTTGTTTGGTGGCACCTTGCCCGGTGTACCCCACTTCTCCACAAATATCCTCTAAGCCCCTGTTGGGTTTGCCCGCTCCATGTCAAGACTTCATGGACGTCTTCTCCAAGAAGCAGGCTGAGACCCTTCCTCCTCATTATCCATACGATTGTCCTGTAGACCTACTGCCCGGGCACTAGCCCTCCTCGGAGTAGGGGCTATCATCTGTCTACACCAAACACTGACTTGGTTATCCTTAAGTCACTTTGTAACCAGTTTGGCAGTATGCTTTGGGTCATTGTCCATTTGGAAAACCCATTTCCGCCCAAGCTTTAACTTCCTGCTGATGTTGCTTCAGTATTGCTACATAATTTTCTTTCCTCATGATGTCATCTATTTTGTGAAGTGCACTAGTCCAACCTGCAGCAAAACAACCCAACAACATGATGCTGTCATCCCCGTGTTTCACAGTTGGGATGGTGTTCTTAGGCTTCCAAGTTTCCCCGTTTTTTGCCCAACAGTTCCATTTTTGTTTTGTCAGACCAAAGAACAAGTCTCCAAAAATGTAGGTCTTTGTTCTTGTGTGCATTTGCAAACATTGATCTGGCTTTTATATGTTTCTTTTGGAGTAATGGCTTCTTCCTAGCAGAGTGGCTTTTCGGCCCATGTTGATACAGTACTCGTTTCATTGTGGATAATGACACAATCTTACCAGCTTACGCCAGGACCATCACAAGGTCTTTTGTGTTTGTTCTTGGGTTGATATGCACATGTCGGACCAAAGCACGTTCATCTCTGAGGCACAGAACCCGTCTCCTTCCTGAGAAGTATGATGCCTGTACATTCCCTTCTTGTTTGTACTTGCTTATAATTGTTTGTACAGATGAAGAAGGAACCTTCAGGTATCTGGAAATTGCACACAAGGATGAGTCAGACTTGTGCAAGTCCACAATTCTCTTCCTGATATCTTGGCTGATGTCTTTAGACTTTCCCCTGCTATTACACACAGAAGCAGTGTGTTTCTGTTGTGGATTAAAATACATCCACAGGTGTGTCTCTAATTAACGCAGATGTTGCCAATAAACTTATCAGAAGCTTCTAAAGACATTCTCTCAATTTAATTTCTTTATCCATTTTTGTCCTGCCCTTTCTTGTCCTCTGACATTATAGGGGAGGAAATGGCCCCTTGGCACACAGTGTCACCTGAGTGCCTGATCTCCGCAGCTATATATGCAGGAAAAAGAAAAAAAAAAGAGAGGGGGCACACAATAGTGTTATACTGTACAATAAGAATAGGTAGTGAAGAGTGATGATATATTCTCACCTTTTGGTGTTGCGCTACTACTATAGAGGCACAACACTCATAAGCGCTTGCAGGGCTATTTGTATCCCGTAGCCCTTACTACGGCAGCCGCTGGTCTCTGGTGCTCCGTTCCGTGGACCGGTAGGAGAAGATTGCCAAGAGGAAAAAGAAAAACGGACCCGGCGCACGTGCAGTGAAAATAAAAAAGCCCAGGCTAAAGGCTTTTTATTAAAAAAGTTTTTATTCTTAAAATTGCTACGGAGTTACCGATGCAAAATTAAAAACATATAAAAAGAACTTAACGCGTTTCGCGCGTGTACCCGCGCTTCATCAGAAGTATTCATTATAAGAATAAACATAGTATATATAATACCGACAATAACTGTAATTGGTTACTTTGCATTGCAGGTGAGTGACGTGAATAGACGCGTGGTGCGAGGATGCTAAGACATTGGAAGGAGGAAGTGTCAATCAAAGGGTGCAGAGGACCCAGGGAGAAGAGTCAGTGAGACCGGAAGATGAGCCGTAGCTCCGAAGACATAGTGCTAACATTTAATGTATGCCAAAAAACAATAAAGGTGTGCAAACGAATAAACCGTGTTCTTTATTAGAAACATTGCTATAGGGTGGTGTGGTAAAGGTATGTGATGTAGATAAATCACTACTTGTGGGATGCGTAATGGGGGATAAAAGAAAATTCCTATAGAGAGTGTGAAAAAACGTAGAGAGCGGGAGATACAAAAGAACCAATCGGTCTCTTGGTTCAGATTCAAACTCAAAAGGCGCTAAAAAAACAGAGACAAGACACATATCTCAAGAGTATGGTATGATTGGTTAAAGTGTGAGGAGGTAAATTCAACATAGCCAATAGCGTGCAGCTATGGGGGAACCTTGATGATAGGTTGTGCTAGCAGCGGGCATTATGAACTAGCCAATCAGAGAAGAGATGTGAAGTGACAATCTGATTGGTGGCTCTACGCCCGGGGAATCCGAACGGACCAATGAGAGAAGGAGCTACTTCTCTATGGAAAATAACATAGAGGATTAGTTTTCGGGCTTATAGCGTAACTGTATCTTAATAGGGTCTTGCTGTAGCGGAAAACAAGGGACAGCAAGACCGCTACAGCAAGACCCTATTAAGATGCAGTTACGCTATAAGCCCGAAAACTAATCCTCTATGTTATTTTCCATAGAGAAGTAGCTCCTTCTCTCATTGGTCCGTTAGGATGCCCCGGGCGTTGAGGCACCAATCAGATTGTCACTACACATCTCTTCTCTGATTGGCTAGTTCATAATGCCCGCTGCTAGCACAAACAATCATCAGGGTTCCCCCATACCTGCACGCTATTGGCTATGTTGAATTTACCTCCTCACACTTCAACCAATCATACCATACTCTTGAGATGTGTCTTTTCTCTGTTTTTTTAGCGCCTTTTGAGTTTGAATCTGAACCAAGAGACCGATTGGTTCTTTTGTATCTCCTGCTCTCTTTCCCATTGGTTATTCCCTCTCTACGTTTTTTCACACTCTCTATAGGAATTTTCTTTTATCCCCCATTACGCATCCCACAAGTAGTGATTTATCTACATCACATACCTTTACCACACCACCCTATAGCAATGTTTCTAGTAAAGAACATTATTATTCGTTTGCACACCTTTATTGTTCTTTGGCATACATTAAATGTTAGCACTATGTCTTCGGAGCTACGGCTCATCTTCCGGTCTCACTGACTCTTCTCCCTGGGTCCTCTGCACCCTTTGATTGACACTTCCTTCTTCCAATGTCTTTGCATCCTCGCACCACTTGTCCATTCACGTCACTCACCTGTAATGCAAAGCAACCAATTACAGTTATTGTCGGTATTATATATACTATGTTTATTCTTGTAATGAATACTTCTGATGAAGCGCGGGTACACGCGCGAAACGCGTTCTTTTTATATGTTTTTAATTTTGCATCGGTAACTCCGTAGCAATTTTAAGAATAAAAACTTTTTTAATAAAAATCCTTTAGCCTGGGCTTTTTTATTTTCACTGCACGTGCGGCGGGTCCGTTTTTCTTTTTCCTCTTGGTGATCTCCGCAGCTCACGTAGACTTCCGACGTGTCCCACTGGGTAAGAAATCCGTGCACCCTGCACTCCGGAAGAAAATTCTAAGATGGGGTCATTTCTCACTGGTGGCCGGGCACCCCGATGCACATAAATCTTGTCACCTGCTGATCTCTTGCTTTTATTGGTGGCCGATCTCACTAAGGATATCAAAGAATTTGTGTATTGATGTACTACAGGTGCCTGCAACAAGACGCCTCGTTTCAAGCCTGCAGGACTGTTGCATGCTTTGCCTGTCCCAAAGAACTCATGGTCCCACATAGGCATGGATTTTATTACCGACCTTCCTCCCTCTTTCAAAAATATTGTTATCTGGGTGGTCACTGACCGCTCCTCCAAAATGTCACATTTTCTACCGCTACCTGGTTTACCCTCTGCTCCTTGTCTCTTCATTGAACACAGGACTGAGAAAACATAAATCTGTTTTCAGCTGTGAGAAAAAACTGTATTTTGCTTTTAAATAATAAAAACAAAAAAGATAAAAAGTGTCACCTATTTAAGGGCATTAAATAACTAGAATAAAATTACCGCAAGCCCCATTGTAATGCTGAGACTCCCAAGACAGGTATTCATTTCTGAAATCAGACACACTCTCTGAGATACCTGTTCTAAAGTTTAAGAAACGTCCAAATAAATTAGTGTTGTTAAAGTCATTATTTAAAGGGGCTTTCTCACGACAAAGATTAGCTTTCAACATATAGGGATAGGTAATTAAAGACTTTTTCTAAATACATTGGTCTTTCGATTTTACTTTACTCAGGAGAAAGAGATTTTATCTGCTCTGAGTGCACACAGATTTCTATGGTTACTTGACAATACCTCTGTTATCTGATTAGAGTAGAGTGAAATCATGATGGACAGAGAGCTCACTCTGAGAGTAGACAAATTATCTCTAACAAGATTAGCTTTTTTTTTTTTACAGATAAGCAATTGTTTTCACTCCTCACAGCACTTGTAGTTTTGTTTACTGAAGATTAGCTCTCCTGCATGGTTCTTTATAATGTCTCAGCTTTTATCAGAGAATCTTAATATGCTAATCACCACTATAGAACCACCCACAGCCTGACTAAACCACAATGAAAGAAAAGCTATCTGTGACTGTGAAACTGCATGGTGAGTAAACCCCTTTAAAGAGAACATGTGGCCTTTCCTGTCTGTTTTAGTAAATACTAGTATCTTCCATGAAATAGCAACTCTTTTCGTAGATCTCTATCTTCTGTAGTTCTTTTGTTAGTCCTCCTACAAATGTATTACCAATTTGTCAGATGGGTGTCTCTGCACAGTCTGACATTGTCCAATCAGTGATGACAATCAGTGTGTGAACTCCTGTGATAACAGGAATGGTAACGCCCACCTGACAGATTCATTAATACATTTCTAGGAAGAATAACAGAGGAACAGCAAACAATGAATTATAAGAGAATTAATTTATAAAAACAGGAGATGTCACAGGTCCTCTTTGAAGGGAATCCACCACATAACTTATTCTACCCTTGCCAGGTTTCTACATATCTACCCATTAGTAGTGGGTAAGTGGGGCTAACACCCCCTCATGAATAAACTAGACCCATCTCTGGCAGAAGGGGCTGCTCCCTGCTATTTTTGAGGATTAAATGCTCTCGACTACTGTACTGTATAGCATAAGGGAAAAAAACGCTGAAAACAGCGTGTCTGTCACCAGCAGGTTTCCTTTAAGGATGGGAATCAGTCCCATTTTTAAGGGCATGGTAGGCAGACTAAGGGAGGACTAAATCCAGGCAGTCGATATCTAACTCTACACTGTCGTTATAAAATAGCCATGCAAAGTTAGCAGCTGCGGAAGGGTAAAACCAGCTGTCGGTGTGAGCCGGCACTCCAGGAAGAAGGCAGGGATAGATTAGTACCATCCCTGCTTTCTCGATTGCTGTGTATATAGTGCAGATTAACAGGCTCTGCAGTGACTCCAGGGGGTTGTATTTCCCCCATAACTGGGGCTAATATGTCAGCTCCAGTTACAGAGGAAATTGGCAAAAAAAATTAAAAAATTCTGCAAAAATGACCCCCAAAGGTTTTTTCTGACCTCTTGGAGTGTGGAGGGCAGAATAAGTAAAATAAATAAAATCATGACTTTTAGCCCCACCCCTGACAACCCTAAAACTTTATATCGCCTACATATGGATGTCAATGACAGAAAAGTGAAACAAATATAAAACTTATTTTAGCGCCACTTTTGTTGTAAAATAAATAAATGGAAAACCAGACTATTTCTCACCATTTTCCCTGAACTTATAAAAAAAAAAAAAACATTACATGAAAATAAAGCCTTACATATCACGAAAAAGCTGAAAGAAATTTGTACAATAAACCCATGTGTACTAAAGTGAAGTAAAACGTGAGCATAAAAGGAAGGAGGGCAGTCAGGAACTGGTTAATGCGGATGCGATGTATTGCAGTGAGGTGCAACAAACATGTTAATATGGGGCTGAGGGAGAATTTTTTCTCTCCATCCTGAATTCGATTTAGCCTAGAAACAGCCCTGATAGGACAAATCTTCTTTAAATGTCTGAAGACTGCTTTTACTGTCAGATCCTTAGAGGGACATGTATGAAAATAGTCTAGGTGTAAGGCGTCATTGCGGTGCGTACAGTACGGTGCAACCAAACAGAGATCCACTTTTAATTTTCCAGAGCACTATATGGGATGTAAGGGGATTGGTTGCTATGGGGCAACAAAGAAAGTCTAGACCTAGACAGTTTTCATACATGAGGCCCTTAAAGAGAACCTGTCACATAGTTTTTGCCTCCCTTGCTGAGGACAGCACAAGCTAGTGCCAGACCTGCTGTTTCCAGCGCAGAATCCCTTATTCTGTAAGATGCTGCAGTTTTCGTGTATTTAATGCTCAAATCTGCAGTTTTCAGCCAGAAGAGTCATTCGAAGAGTCAGTTTTTTTCAAACCCCGCCCACCTGAGGCTAGCCCCGCCCACCTCATCTGGCAAACCTATTACTTTGAATAGGTAGAAACATGTGAATAACTGTCAGTGGGCGGGGCTAGCATTTGGTGGGTGGAGCTAACACCTGCTCATGAATAAGATTTGAGGGGTAAATGCTCTAAAACTGCTGCATCTTACAGAATAAGGGACACAGCGCTGGAAACAGCAGGTCTGACATTAGCTTGTGCTGCCCTCAGCGGGGGGGCATAACCTATGTGACAGGTTCCCTTTAAGTTTCATTGCATAAGAACCTATTGATCATTTTATTTTGAACACATTTGTGCACTTAGCGGTGTCCCATCGCTGTTACAGCTATATATTCTGAGGTTGCTGCACAAAGTCTTAAAAATCATATTAGCTTCCAAAAATAACTGTCAAGCTGTTAGTCTGAAAGCAAATATAATAGACCGCAGGAGGGAAAAATATAAGTGAGGAAAGGTAAAGGGAATGAGGAAAGAACGCAGGAAATGCGTGACCACATAATGAGAACTTGGCAACTGGTAAATGTCCTCTGCATTCCATGTGATGAGTTTTCCAAATTGTATGCTAAAATGTAGTTTGAGAAGGAGGACAAAAACAGAGTTTTTATTTCAGTTTAATGTAGTGAGCGGAGTGAAAAATCCTTCAGTAGTAGATACTGGAGACATAAACTACATTGTGCCCACTAATACTTATCTACATGCTCTATAGCCAGAACTTGCCTGCACCAAAGCAATCACCTGAATACAATACTATAGAGATGTGCTATCTCACTGTACATTGGATAAATTAGTATTCAGTAATTCAAATGTGTGCCTTATCATAGCAGCAACATCTGTATATTGATGAAAAGGACTGAAATACAAAGAAAAGAATAGAAAGATAAAACATTGCTGCGTAGAAAAGCACAACCCTTTTTCCTACTTGAGTTCATTCTGAAATTAATCTATGTAATTATCAAGAGATGTTTCTTTTTAATGTATGTTCAGAAGTGGAAGATTTTTTCCAAATAATATATATTTTTTTTTAATAGAAATCCTATTCACCCTGTATGCTGCAGATTCCTTCTGAATATTCAATGTGGAAGAAGAATGAAATTCTTGGCAGTAAAGTTTACTTAAAGGGGTTTTGCCATGAAGTAAAATTGACATGGGAAACTTGCAAACTAAATAAGAAACATTTTGACCATTCATCATTATTAAAAATTCTGGATCGTTTTTGTTTTAGCTGCTCCTTTAGTGATCCATTGTTTACAGCTCGTCTCCAGGGGATACAACCAGGGCTGAGAGCTCCTCAGTCCTGGTCGCACATGCTCAGATATCACTTCTTCTCTCAGGCCGCTACGGAGTGTTCAAACCCAGGTGCTGTCAATCTACTCCTGTCCTCTGTACTCCTATGTAAATAGTCAAACAGTGCAAATAAATAAAAAAAGAAACCTCAATGAGGTATATGCATTGATAAAGAGAAATAAAATCCACAGGTTTGATTCCTGCAGGGATTTGAACCTAGGACCTTTGTTCTGCTTTACCTCTGAGCTACTCACAGCTTTATACAGAAACAGACCTTTCTTTGACTAAAGAGAGGAAAGGCCTGGTGATGTCATCCAGCAGGGTCACATGATATGCAAATCAAACAAATCACACACGCCCCCTTCTGAGCACACAGAGCTGAAGAGCAGGAGATATGAAATTAGATTGTGGCAAAATCCCTTTAACATATCCTTTTGAGTTATATTTGTTTTTATAGTAAATTTTACTTTGGATTAGCCATAACAAAAAGTATAATCTTCATCAAAATTCAGTAAAATAAAATCTGTGACATATAGGGCGTGCTAAAATCCATGCAGATTTTTTTTTGGTTGCCCATGTGAGGATGAAATTTGTATAAATGTAATTTAATAGAACTATTCTATAGAATTCTTTTAAGGCCTGATCCACATCTGTGTTGGAGGTTTTTTTTTTTTTTAAACCTCTGTCACAGTGGCTCCGTTTGGTCCGATTGGTTATTAACATTAACAATGCATTATGGACCACAATAAAGGGGTTATCCAGGAGTTTAAAGATTTCATAGAACACTATAAACAGCATTTGTATTGAAAAGTAAAGCTATTCCACTACCTTCATGTGTTTCTTTTCTTTTATTTTGCCTTCTAATTCATAGAATTCATAAGATCCACTTTTTGCAGTGAAACTTCTTGCTTGTGGCAGTGTCAGTAGTTCTTCAGCATCTCTTTTTTACATGACCTAGACTGCAGTGCAATCTAGGACTACCCTCCACAGTTATCACTGCATGGGGTCTATGTGCTGACATTAGTGTGTAATCCCCCCAGCTCTGTACTTGCTGTCATAATGATGATAGTTAGGACTCATGAAACACTATATAAACTGTACAGAGCTACAGTCATCATTATCATGACAGCAGCAACCCTCCAGCTCTGTACTTGCTGTCATGATAATGATAACAGCTAGGATTTATGAGTCACTGTGTCAACTGTATAGAACTGCAGTCACCATTTTCATGAGAGCAGTATACAACCCCCCAGTTCTGAACTGCTGTCCACTGCTCCCATTACTGATAGTAAGTCCTGCCAGCAGGATTTAAAATTAAGCAAACAGTACCCCGTCCTCTGCAATTACTCTAATGTATTTACTTCTATTCACTTTCAAACTACAGGCTGGAAAGAGTGAATGCAGCCAGATCGTTCTCTACTTAGGTCACTCCCACTACAAGGGAGTGCTCCTGAGCGGAGCCTGGCTTCAAGGCACATCCACTGAGTGTAATGTAACGGTCAGTGATGTCATGTAATCAATGAATGTCACATGGTTTGTAGAGGATAGGAGATATGAAAATTGTGCACCAAGACCTCACCTGTTTTTGAGATGAGCTTCCACATCACAGCGCTGCATGGTGTCCTTGCATGCATTAGAAAACGGACAAGAGACAACAAGCTTGTCCAGCAGTTTGTGCACCAGGATACTGGATTTCTTGCACAGTTTAAAGTGCAGCCGCTTTCGGTCCAGTGGACAAAAGTCCTTCTCCTGTAAGAAGTTTCTGAGGCACTTGCAGCAGAAAGTGTGTCCGCATGGGGTATCCAGCGGCTGTAGCAATGGTTGAAGGCAAATGTGGCATACCAAGTCATCATCTACCTCATTCTGGTAATTGTACAGGTGGTTTTCTCTTGTCCAGTGCTGCTGACCACACTCAAAGCACAAGGGATTCAATGAAGAATCATCCTCCACCACCACTAGTTCTTCGGTCGCTGTTCCCATAGTGAAAAGTCCAATGTACCTCAACAACTAAGCTTCCTTCCAGTCCTCAGCATTCCATATGAGGGGCAGACACTGCCATTTGTCTTCCTAAAAAAATAAAATAAAAATGTCATTTCAACACAAGTTTTTGCAGATGGAAAAACAATGCACCTTGTATGTGGAGCATGAATCAACTATATTGAAGTGGATGAATGTTGGATTATGGATGCCTGGGTGTCTTAAAGCCTCAGCTTGTATCTGCACACTGCAAAAGCAGATGTTATTAAGTTTATAATGTCATAGTAAACCACAGGCAACAGGGAATGTGGCTTAGTGCAGTCAAAGATTCACAGGACAATCTGTTAGTAAAACATCTGCCTGTACTTGGATCCTCTAAACTGTAAAAAGGAAGGATTATTATGTTTCATTTCTTTTTTTTTTTTTTTTTTTACAATATATTGGCACACTTGAGCAAGTCTAAATTTCATGAATATCCTCAGTACACTTAGAAAGTGCTATCAGGTCTGTAAAGAATGGCCCAATCTTAAATTGTCCCCAATTCGTGCCCTAGTGGGTAGTGTAAAGCTGCACAGACATTCTCCACAGGACCAAAACATAACAAAAAAAAATTCAAGGGAAAAACCTGCATATGGATAATATACTTTTCTCTACTAGAAAACATCAGAAGGTTTGGGGGCACGCATTGGAACATGGTCTTTGGGGGAGGGCACAAGTGGTGTCAGCAAAAACCTGAAAATGTTTTTTTACTAATCGGTTTGAACATCAGAGAATTATTTTTTATGTTTATAGATATTCACGTATTTAGAAAGAATTTTTACAGCTCCATGGCCTGGTCTTGGCTTTAAACCCTTGTGAATTGGATGCATGTAAACTAAATATTTGTACAGTCTGAGGGCATTTCAGATCCATATTAAGCATTGTCTGTCATAGACTTTGGTCTGGCATTGTTGTGGATTTCTCAAAAACACTACATAGGCCATACTTACAGCTCAATGGCTGGACTAGACTGAACAGGCAACACTGAGCAGGCAACACTGGCCCTATATCCTACTTAGGAAAGAAACAGATGCAGCTAATTGCTGAGCACCAGTTCACACACCCCAACACTAGGGGAACAATTAGATGATAAAAACTGCACATTAACTTGATACCTATTCACACCAGCATGCAGAAAAGCCACAGTATAATGCATGGGGAGATTGCACAAATGCAAAAATACCAGTAAAACAACCACTCACATGCCCTCAATGCATGAGGGGGGCGGTTGCTGGTACTACATCTGCATATAGATAAGGCGATACAGAAGGGTGCCATAAATACAGATATGTGTGGTGCACCACACTGCATACTGCAAACGACATGCTGGAAAAATATTAAATATGAGGTATTGTTATGGATTTTACCACTTGCAACGCAAAATATAAAATCTGTGATGTGATTAAGAGAAAAACCCATATGTAATGGATACAGATTCTACTTTAGATTTAAGGACATTCACACAGTAGAAATTTTGGCTGCATGTGAACATAGACTTCTAGATCTCATTAGCTTTTAGTAAAGAGATAACTGTGTGCTCAGAGACAACACATTTCTGGCCATCATCCATGAAAGCTGCCACCACATAAAAACTAAAACTGGCTATGGATATCTCAGCATATAATTCGATGTGCTCAGTTCCAAACAATGGGGCTATATTTATACTACTGCATTGTTATACAGAATTACATTCCAACTCCTTCTCCCACCAGCCTGGCTCCCTTTCTGCTTCTGTGGATTCCAGAAATTCTGAGACACAGTAGCAGAATGGGGGTCAGGACGGCTGGAGAAGGTGATGGAATGTAACTCTATAACAATGTTGTTTCATAGACTTTTTGGAGTCTGTGGAAACTTGGGTGACACTCAAAACTGTAAAGGCTGTGATCATTGGTTGCTGTATTTCCAAACCTAACACTTAAGATTACGTAGGAACATCTTAATGGAATATTAGAAGTCTTCATACAATGACAAAACTCAAGAGAGACCCAAGGCAAATTTTAGTTATGGTCAACAGCACGGACATACCTATCATAACAGGCAGACTATCAGGCAGCTGTGCTGCCTCTGTGGCCCTTATGAGGCTGGCTCCATCACTGAATGGGTGGTAAGGAACCTGTGCAGGGATCCTATCTCCACAAATTCTACAAATTAACCTAAGAATTATGAAAAGGAGATGTGGTAAAAAGCACACGGTTCTACTGTGCCAGGTTGTTAGGGCTCCAAAAAATAAAAAAGATGCAAAAAGCAGCACTGTATGGTCACCATTTGCATGCCTGAGAGATAAGACAGATGTCTCCACCACATGAATTCTCCAAAAAGAAAAGGAGGCAGTGCAATGTCTTCTAAGACAATCTCAAAGTTTATTCCAGCTGTTTTGGACTTAGATGAATACACTTTGGAGGTTGTTTGAGAAGACTTGGTGTGGCTTTTGTTTAGGTTTTTAGAGGTGTAGTAGTATGAACTAACACCAGAAGGTGGCTCCTTTTTGATTTGCTATATAGCCACCTCTTTGTTTTCCACTGCTACCTATTTACATGTATTTAATACATAGACATAGTGGGCCTCATTTATCAAGACTTTATAGCAATCAGACTGACTTTGTTGCCTATAGCAACCAATTAAAGTACAGCTTTAATTTTTCCAGATCAGTTTAAAAAATGAAAGCTGAGTTCTGATTGGTTGCTGTGGGCAACAAAGATAAATGCCTCCCAACATCTTTTCTGTGCATTGTGTCATTCTTCTGTTATCCCTATTGGAAATTCAGAAGGTAAAAACCTAGTGCTATTGACAAGAGGAATGATCACCTGTGCATCAATGTAAGTTATAAACGGTCACCACTGATTGAACAGTGTCAGACTAAAGACACACCCACTGGCAAAGGTAATGCCCACTTGTCAATTTATTTATAAAAATTTCAGTTCATGTATACATTCCCAGGAGGTGTGGAATGTCGAAAAAAGAATTCTAAGAATACTCCAGATCTTTTTACTACAAACATGTCAAAAGGGGACATTTCCTTTGTCTAGAGAAAAAAGGATTCAATCTCCAGAGGAGAAAAGCATTCTTCACTGTAAGAACTGTGAATCTGTGGAATAGCCGCCTGAGAGCTGGTCACGCAGGAACTGTAGAGAGTTTCAAGAAAGGCTTAGATACCTACCTGAACTAAGAATATAAATGCGTATGTAGCTATGTAAAATTCTGGATCCTGGTGGTGGCAGCTCTGAGGCCAGAGATACGGTCTCCACTGGAGCAGATTGGTTCTTGCCTTGTTGGTTTCAGGGCATTCGCCAATGGGGAGGCTGGGCTTGAAATCCTTGTCTCCCTCTCTTCGCCCACTTTTTCCCCACCCTTGGTTGAACTTGATGGACACGTGTCTATTTTCAAACGCACTAAGTATGTAAATATATCAGAAATGCCGACAGGTCGTCTCAATACAGATAAATTCACTTTGTGACATAAGATTTGTTGTAAGGAACACATAATACAACTCACAACTTCCTTTGCCTTTTTTCCACAGCAACCAGAATACTAATAGATTTTGTCTCCCCCCACAAACGCTTACAAGATACAAATGACACACAAGTGTTAGAGATTTCAGCATGTTAATCACACTTTCTGTGCTACTCGAAGTCTCGCTGAATTTCATTGAATGTGACATTAAAAATGCGGACCTTTAAAACGCCAACGATTCTGCCATTAAAATTGATCTGTATATTTGCATTTTTAGGGGTCACATGCACTCAGGCAGAGGATGCATTAAGGTATTTCTCTTACGGCAAAGGAAACAAGTGTATAAAGCCTTGATGTTGCTGCAAAAGAGACAACAAGCATTTAGAGCCTGGTATGAGCTGCCGTGCAGGTGGAAATAAGATTTCTTGCATCCCTGTAAAATTCACGCAAGTGAAGAAATCTACTTAGCAGATGTCAGTTCGTCATAATACATTACTGCAAATACCAGTGGAAGTCTAATTATATCCTCATATTGTTGAATAGTACAACTCCATCTGCAGGGAGAGAAAGGTGCATAGTTACACATATGTACACGTTACACTAAACTATACTTGTGAAAGAAGAATTAAATTAAATCCCCACATAAGACGTCCTGCCACGATTTCTCATCATTACCCTTACACCCCTGATACTTCACCTCCTCACTTACACCTACCCCTCCTCCATGTTTTGATCCTCACTTACTGGGGAACTGGTAATTTCACAGTTTAGAATTAGGTAGTAGTGATACTAGTAAATAAGGGGAGAATTAGATTAGCTGAGGCAAAGAGCTAACATTTCATAGGGCCTGTAAGGTCTAGTACCCCCATGATGTGCTTTATGACCCCAAAAAATACAGGTTATGTCATTGTATAACGAAAAGATATGCAGCGTTCTTAAATACTTTGCACATCAATTTGACAGTTTTCAAGACCTTTGCTAAATGAATATATTCCAATTAAGGCTAGGTTCAAATTTGAGTCGGATAGTTCCGTTTATAACCCCCGACACAAAGGTGAAAATGGAAGCTGTGGGATCCACTGGACACTCACTGCGCCCAACTGACCCCATCAGTTACAATGGACCCATCGAGCTGCATCGCCGCTCAGCTAAACTTGGAACTCTCATTCATGTCTATGGGAGAGTCCCGACCACCTCTCTGTGCAGAACTGAGAGGTTTCAGGCCTCATTTAGGAGAAAGGTGCAGGTCCCAGACGTGGGACCCGGACATATCAGACATTGGGCTGTTGCTATTAAGTTAACTTAGTGAAAATATAGCTTTTTGTCTCTTATAACGATGGTTACCTACCTAATGCAGAATGAAATCCACAACTCTTCTACTAGTTTACAAAGTTCTGCTGCAGAACCTGTGGTTTTCACCCAAACTAAACCTCTAATCCTCCCTTACACATCCTTTTACGACTATTGGCAGGACTTATTCTGTGTTGCACCCATTCTGTTGAACTCACTGCCCTAGACTATTAGACTTGCTCTTAAACCTTTCCAGTCTTAAACATACCTTGAGGCTTATGTCACATAACCATGGTCCATGCATATATATAAACTGACCTGGTCACAAACATTTCCACTAAGTCCTGTTCTCAACTAGATACTATTATCACAGGCACTCTATACCTTATATCCACATTAGAAGGGTAGCTGGTTCATGAACAATGAAACTGCAACACCAAGGACATGCCATAAGGTTACATAAATTGAGGAAGTAGCAAGTGTCGCTAAGATCGACAAATGATCAAATTTTCAAGCACGTTACTCCAATTTTATCATTACTATTTATTTTAAAACGCCATTAATCCCAGGGCGCTGTACATTCGAGGGGGGTTACATATATAACATAAGTCCAAATAAGATACAATAACAATAAATGACTAACAACTGGAACACATGGAGAGAGGACCCTTCCCGCGAGGGGTTACGATCTACAAGGAAGGAGGAAAGAGACAGGAAGTGAGGGGCAGACATGTTTGTGGGGTGGAGTAGTAGCAGTGGAGTTATTGTAGGTTATAGGCATTGCTAAAGAGATGGGTTTTCAGGTTGCTTAGTGAAAATAGAGGAAAGTCTGAAATGTTGAGGTAATGAGTTCCAGAATGTGGGGGAAGCACAAGTCTTGAAGAAGTGGGAAAGTCATAAAAGTCAGATTGAAGAAAAAAGTGTTTTAGCTGGATAAAACTTAAAAATCAAATCAAATGGTGTGAGATGATTGTGCAATGCCTCCAAAGAGTAGATGTTCCAGTTATCGCCACTGGTTTCAAATTAAAATGGACAGAATCCTTGAGCTGAAAAACTTTTTTTTTTTCACTCTGGCGGTTTGCTATATGCCCTAGCCGAGATGCTAGCGCAGTTTAATGTCGGGTGTCCTGCTAGTTGGGGGGAAATAACTGCAAGAGGTGCACTGAGGTGAACCTTTAAACAGATGGATAGTCTAATTGTAAAAGTGGCATATGGTGATACATTTTTTGAAATTGGAAGTCACATGCCAAGTCCAGGGGGGCAAACAATGTCAACACAAACCATCTTAAGGCATTTGCACATCATTGGACTACGGGCCAGAAGTCAAGCTACAGGTGTTCTATTGACCTCACACCACTGCTCTCATAGGCTATCATGGTGCATAGCAAGTCAGCAATGGAGTCACAAATGCAGATTTAGGGCATGTCCCCACGGCACAGGTTTTCAGTCGGATTCAAATCCGAAAACCGGCTGTCAACTTTTTACATGGACTATAATGGAAAATCTGTGCAGCAGTCCCCACTGCATGGATTTTCAACCGTAGGGTTTTTCACACCTTCAGTGGTCCGAAAAACTAAGAACATGTTCATTCTTTGGGTGGAACATGAACATGTCGGTGCGAGGTGGGAGGCCTTGAATCTGCAAACCACGGAGAAAAGCCGTCCCCCTGCATGCCAAAAACTCACCAAATACCGGTCGGGGTCTCCCAACCAGTATTTGGTCTGTAATGCAGCCTTAGAAGTAATGATAGATGGAGACTAGTCTGGGGACCACATGGACAACACCATGAAGAGGCCTTCACAATGGAATGTCACACTGGCCCTACTCCTGGGATTATGGTGTGGAGTGGTATAATGTACAGTAACGGGACCCCTCTAAGTCTTCATATTAGGTATTTTAAAAGCTCGATTGATTTGGTTTTCGGACCAGCGGTATGGCCATTTTTCCAAAATGTTTTCACACGATTTTCAAAAGGACAACATCAGGCTAGGCTAAATGTGCTACCATGGCCTGCAGCATTTTCAGACTTGTCTCTCATTGAGCACATCATTGATTGGCAATTACAAAGTGGGCTCCCAGTAGCCAGTCTTGATGATTTGTCCAAATGCATTCAGCATGACATGACATTCCTCAGACAACCATTAATATTCTGCCAAGGCATACAAGGGCATGAGTTTCATGGAACCTAGGTTTGTCACGTCTCCCATTTTATTTAGATTGTGAGCTCTTATGGGCACGGATCTTTGTTGTTTTCTCTCATCATTTGTTGTGATTACTTGTCGTTTTACTTGTCTGTTATATTCCCAGTTGTAAAGCAATGTGCAGAACAAATAGAGATACTTTTTACTGAATATTACACAACATTCATCTCACAATAGAGGAGACTAGTTCTAAGAATCCCTAGCAATCAGCCTTTATCTGCCTCTCAAACCTCTCTAATGTTTACATCACTTGGAATGAAAGGCTTGCTGATCCCTGTGATTCTACAGTAATTCCCTAATCGCCTCTGGTATAGTTCTTACGTATTACTGTGTGCGATAATGTTCCTGGGAGACTTGAGAAGTCCACTAATGACGGTGTGATTCACCTAGTGCTGGTCCAATCAAAAGACAGACGTTAATTATTCCATCCAATTTAAATCTGGGTCTCTGTTCTCTTTATTTCATTAGCAAGCCATCCATTATAAGCAGATTGGATAAGGACGACACATACTTACTCCCTGAGACTAGACTGAATGGTGGTCAAGCCAACGTCTCAGAATCAGTGTTATTGTGATCTAAAAATCTGACAAAGAAAGCACCAAAACCAGCCCACATATTGCAATAATATGGATACAAATCTATACAATAAGGAATCAGGCTAAACAGAAGATAAATGACAAAGATATAACCTCCCAAACATTCCATGATGGAATGGCATCAGGGCTATTTTTATGCAAAATTGCACTTAAAGTTGGGAAATAAAATGTTCTCTCCCTGCTCCCTACATTAACATGTTGCACCGTGCATTAACATTAACCAGTTCCTCATTGAGCGCTGTATATAGGGACGATAATAAAACATCCTTGCCTAGTCCCTGGACAGTCTGGCTGCTGCAAACACCTTTCTCTCTCCCCTCGCAGTTGCACAATGAATGTCAGCTGAAATTTTTGTACAGCCCATTTAATCTTTAACGCCGCCCCCTGTCTTTTGACGGGGGGGGGGGGGCATTTGGTTGTTCTCTCAGCGACGCTTTTTTGGGGTCGCTGCAGACATCGGAGTTTGCGGGCCCGGCCCCGCGCGTCCTGAAGTGGGGCTTACTACACACCCTATCCGTGAGCTCCCGCGGCAACGGGGGCAGAGGGAAACCTCGCTCCCCGGGCCTTTTAAACCTTTGATTGCCCCATTATCACCGCTGTGCAAAAAAGGGTTTCCTCTCGCGGGTGAAGGGGGGCACCCGGGGACCAAAAGAGCCTGGGAATGGCCCCCATCAGCCCTGGGGGCCTAGAGGGCCCCAGATGTCTGGTTCAAACCCGTGATCAGGACAGACTGTGAGCTGTCCCGTCACTGCCTGTGTCGAGTGACACAGATTATAATGTAATACATTACTAAGTTAAAAACAAAAAAAGTAACAAAGTTCCCCCTTCATGGGATTTAAAAAAAAAAGTAAAAAACATAAAAAGTGTAAAAAAATGAATACAAAAATAAATAAAAATAAATATTTAATAAAACATAACTGTGCAAACATTACACACACAAAAAACCCTACACATATTAGGTATCCACACGACCGTAATAACCTGTAAAATTAATCTAACAAGTTATTAAGTGAGAAATGTGAATGATGTAAAAAAAAATAAAAAATTGAAAAAAAATTGAAAAAAAATTCTGCAATTATTTAGAAGTGAACTTAAACTATTCCCCCATAAAGTACAACTCGTCTCGAATAAAACGAGGCCTCATACAACTGTGTCATTGAAAAAATAAAAAAGTTACAACTGTTGAAACGCAAGGAGGCAAAAACTAAAATAATGTTCTGGTCATTAACTACTTTTCAGGCGTTTGGCTTAAGGGGTTAAAGTCAACAGGCAGTCAAGAAACAAGAAAGAAGCTTTTATGGGGCAACGTAGTAAGTTTACTAATGCTAATTTATTTGATAAGTCAAGGAACGCTTAAGAAGTAAAGAGGGACAGGGACGAAAGAGGGACACTTGGAAGGTATACAACTGTAGAAACAGCTCTCACTGTCATAGTAGTACTCTATGGAAACATGATGGTTACAGTGGATACCATGGATGTGCTACAGCTGCCTGTGTGTGATTTGATTTTTGAGAAATGACTATAAGGGGAGGCAAGCACTAAAGGGCTATTTTAAGGTAATCCTTAAAGGGCTATTCCTATCTCATATAATGGTGATACACCATTGGAATTGGTGTGGGGTCGGCCTCTGGGACCCCACTGATTCTAAGATTAAAGGGGTTATGGCTTTGGCTCTAATTTGGCGTTGTGTTCCCTTCCCTTTATTGGAGAAAGTCCAGTCTACCAACTTTACAAAGAATAGTATAGTCCATTCACTTGACCAGTATCCTGCACATTGGGTGGTTGGAGTGCATTGTGCAAGGAAAAACAATAAAGAGGACATGTCACTAAAACAGCACTGCAATACCCTCATTCTCAGGACCGGTGGGAGTCCTAGAGGTTGAACGCTCACCACTCACAAAGTGAGTGCTATATTTTAGCAATATGTATTCACTTTATGGTATGTGAATACCTTGTTAATAGTACACACACAGATTTTCCAAAATGTTGTAAAATCTCTGTACAAAAAAATACAGCTGATTGTACTAAAGAAAATAAAAGGAACAGAAAATCTGCAACAGCAGTGTGTAGGGCGATCTTAGGACAGACTGCAGCTGTAACGTGAAGGTTCTGGGTCAATGGAAAACTCGTAAAAAGGACCCCTGAAATGTGTCATTTACTTTACTGATGTGTGGCACAGTGTAAGCACTGCATCTACTACATCTGTGCCATTGGGTTAGACAAATAAGTGACCAGCTGATTGATGGATGCCCTCTCAGTACCTGGCATACCTGTGTACTATACAGGTCTTCTTTAATGAAAACCGCCCAGATTGTAAATGCAGTCCATTCAGAAGGCAGCATGTTACAGAGCCGCCTGATAGCCAGTTCTGTGGAAAATATTAGTATAACTTTTTATTTAAAGGGGTTTTGCCACAATCTCATTTCATATCTTCTGTATCAGGCTCTTCAGCTCTGTGTGCTCAGAAGGGGGCGTGTGTGATTTCTTTGAATTGCATATCTGTTTACCTAGCAGGATGACATCACCAGGCCCTTTTTCACTCTAAATCAAAGAAAGGTCTGTTTCTGTATATGAGCTGTGAGTATCTACAATGTAGCTCAGAGGTAAAGTTTTTGTTTCACAGCACAAGGGTCCTAGGTTCAAATCCCTGCAGAAACAAAACCTGTGGATTTTTTTTTTATCTCTTTATCAATTCACAGACCTCATTGAGGTTTCTTTCTTTT
This sequence comes from Phyllomedusa bahiana, assembly GCA_025379985.1. Lineage (NCBI taxonomy): Eukaryota > Metazoa > Chordata > Amphibia > Anura > Hylidae > Phyllomedusa > Phyllomedusa bahiana. Next base: position 69,448 of record JAODAL010008232.1, on the reverse strand, counting down.
TTTATTTGCAGTGTTTGACTAATTACTAAGGAGTACAGAGGACGGGAGTAGAATGACAGCATCTGGGGTTTAAACACTCAGTAGCTGCCCGGAGGGGAGAGGTGATGTTGACCAGGAGTGAGGAGCTCTCAGCCCTGGTTTATATCCCCTGGAGATGAGCTGTAAACAATGGATCACTAAAGGAGCAGCTAAAACAAGAATTTTTAATAATGATGAATGGTGAAAATGTTTATTATTTAATTTGAAATCTTCACACGTCCACTTTTCTTCTTGGCAAAACCCCTTTTATGATCTACATTTGTGGTAATTCTGGGCTCAGGAGTCCAGTGGGATTGACAGCATTCCCTGAATGACTTTACATACAGAGATAGCGGTCAGTCATTGATTATGACCCTTCACTAGACTCCTAAACTAAGAATCGACGTAAGTTTAGATCAATAAATTATACGTTTTATTATATATATTCTATATATAAATCTTCTCAGCTGTTCGTGCTTTAAAACATGCTGCTGACAAAATGGACCATATTTTTAATAGGTTGGTTCCATTTAAGCCAGAGACATTTCTGCAGATGACTAGTCTTTACAGAGACTATTTTCAATGCCCGTAGGAACAAGAGCAACCTCTGGAGGTAGCTGATCAATAAGAAGGCCCTGTAGATAGGAGTTGTTTTGTTTTACTATTGATTGGGTTTTAGCTAATCCATTATTATCTGTTTTGGTGAAATCATTAACGTGGCCATGAGTTTTACTCATACAATGACACATTTAATGGACCAAGGTGTTTTATATCAGTGGGCTAGGGCAGCTCCAGCCTCTCAGACAGTGCCTTCCTTCTTATTTGCTGACGCTATGAATTCCATTAAATCTTATGCCATTTAAAAGTGCATCGAATTTTAACAAGAAAAGATGTCCATAAACTATTCAATGGTACTTAATACCACCCTGGAATTTGGAAAGAGACATTTCTATTCGCACCCTTTTATTTGGGTGAAGTGTGTTCCTATGGTGACTGGCAGGACCACAGATGAATAACAGTTTACATCTGCATTTCAAGGTCACTTGTTGAATTTTACATACCGATAGCACGCACATAGAAGATGAATAATGATTTTTCTCCTCAATATCAAGGTCACTGGTTAGAAAGTCACAATTATCCACAGCATGTGGGATGTGCTGCATGGGCTCTGGGGCTTATTTATATTCCAAATGCACCCTGTTGTCACCGTGTCCCAGACGCCTCAATAACACTGTTTGAGAAAATGCACTTTGCAGAGAATTGTGGGATTGTCTAAACAGACAAAGACATTACATGTAGTCATCTCTACAAGGTTTTCATATTAAAAATTGAGGGTTAGCAAGTAAAGCTAGACAGTGTCCTCAGAGGAATCACTACAGGGATGGTTACATTTAAATGAGTTGTCTGGTTTAGAAAACTCGGTTTGAAATACGGAATTAATCGAGGGGCTTCCTTTGGACAGGACCCTGATCTTCTGGCCAGAATAAAGACAGGCTACTAAGAGCACAGCTTGCTTTGGAGAACCCAGAACATCTATCAATCACATGCTGTAGACCTCTCATTGATTTAAATGGGTTGTCTCGCTACAAAGAATATCTTTCAACAAGTTTGGAAAAAATAAATAAAGATATTTTCCAAATATATTGCGTTGTTCCTTTTTTTGTTAAGGAGCTACAAGTGATTTTATCATCTTCTGTGCTCTCTCTGGTTCCCCAAGTGACCAACCAGTGTACTCCTTCTACCCTACTGTTTGTTCTATCTGATAGCAGGGAGTGAGGTCATCACACAGGTCGGGGCAGCACAGAACTTCGGACAGTGAGAGCGTGTTTGTTATCTAATTTTTCAGACAAATACCAGTAATTACAGCTGTTTACTTTAACTCAGAAGCTTCGATGGTCCTGACAGCAGGAAATTTATCTAATTAGCAGAATAAACGGAGCTCATATGCTAATTACAGACAGCTTGACCAGGAAGTGACAGAGCAAAGCAGCATTATTTCATTCATGCATCCTATGAAACTTTGAGATGAGACAACCCCTTTAAGCATAATACTTCATCTTTTCCCACAGCGACACTCCTGAGGTATCTATAGCAGTTGGCCGTGTTATTTGTATTAAAGGGGTGTTCCAGGAGTTCCAGAAGCTTGTTTGTTCAATGGGTATGATTAAAAATAGAAAAAAGAAGCCTACTCACCTCCGTCCCAGTGGTCGCCCCGTTCATCTCTGTGTAGCACGGAATGTATGTGCAGCCAATCACAAGCCACAATGTCACGTGCAGGTGACCGCTGTGGCCTGTGATTGGCTGCACCTAGCCTGTGAACAATGGACATTCACTGTACAGCAGGAATAAACGGGGAGGCCACCCAGGACAGAACGGGGCGGCATAGGAGTATCACGAAGGTGAGTAGACTTCTTTTTTTTTAATATTTTTAATCATGCCCCATCAGACAAACAAGCTTATATAAGCCCTGGAACACCCCTTTAAAGAGAACTTGTCACATAGTTTATGCCCCCCTTGCTGAGGACAGCACAAGCTAGTGGCAGACTTATTATTATTATTATTTTATTATTTATTTTATAGCGCCATTGATTCCAGGGCGCTGTACATTCAGGGGGTTACAGACATAACATAAGTCAAACATTTACAATAGTGACAATCTGTGACTAACAACAGGTACAGAGGGAGAGGGGGGCCCTGCCCGCAAAGGCTTACAATCTACAAGGAAGGGGGAAAGAGACAGAAGGTGAGGGGCGGACATGTTTGTGGGGTGTAGCGACAGCGGGGTTATTCTAGGTCATAGGCTATCCTGAAGAAGTGGGTTTTCAGGTTGCTTTTGAAGCTGGTGAAGGTTGGAGAGAGTCTGATGTGTTGGGGCAGTGAATTCCAGAGTATGGGGGAGGCACGAGAGAAATCTTGGAGACGGTTGTGTGAGGAGCTGACGAGAGGAGAGCAGAGGAGAAGGTCCTGTGAGGAGCGGAGGTTGCGTGAAGGGTGGTATCTGGAGATTAGAGAAGAGATGTATGGAGGGGAGAGGATGTGGAGAGCCTTGTAGGTCATGGTTAGTAACTTGAAATGAATTCGCTGGGCAATGGGAAGCAAGTGAAGGGATTGGCAGAGGGGGGAGGCAGAGGAGTAGCGAGGAGAGAGGCGGATAAGACGGGCAGCAGAGTTGAGGATGGATTGAAGGGAAGCAAGAGTGCTAGATGGGAGGCCACAGAGAAGGATGTTGCAGTAGTCGAGGCGGGAGATGACAAGGGCGTGGACCAGCATTTTTGTAGTGACAGGGTTAAGGAATGAGCGGATGCGAGAGATGTTTTTCAGGTGGAGGCGGCAGGTGGAGGTGAGGGTTTGGATGTGGGGTTTGAAGGACAAGCGGAGTCAAGGGTTACCCCAAGGCAGCGGACTTGCGGGACCGGTGAGAGTGTAGAGCCATTGACTATGATAGAGAGATCAGATGGAGGGATGGAGTGGGACGGTGGGAAGATAATGAATTCAGTTTTCTCTACATTAAGTTTTAGGAGACGGAAGGAGAAGAAGGAGGATATGGATGATAGGCAGTCTGGGATCCGGGACAGTAGAGCGTTAATGTCTGGGCCAGAGATGTAAAGTTGGGTGTCATCAGCATACAGGTGGTATTGAAAGCCATGTGATGCTATGAGCTGACCCAGACCAAGAGTGTAGATAGAGAAGAGTAGTGGGTCCAGGACTAACTCCTTAGGGACACCAACAGAGAGAGGGCGAGAGGAGGAGGTGGTGCGAGAGTGAGAGACGCTGAATGTCCGATCAGTGAGGTATGAGGAGATCCAGGAAATGGCCGAGTCCGTGATGCTGAGGACTGAGAGGATTTGTAGCAGGAGGGAATGGTCAACAGTGTCAAAGACAGAGGACAGGTCTAAGAGGAGAAGGATAGAGTAGTGACGTGAGGCTTTAGCGGTTAATAGGTCGTTGGTGACCTTGGTTAGGGCGGTTTCTGTAGAGTGATTGGATCGGAAACCAGATTACAGTGGGTCAAGAAGAAAGTTGGAGGACAGATGGGAGGACAGTTGAAGGTAGACGTGTTGTTCAAAGAGTTTCGAAGCAAATGGAAGCAGTGAGATGGGGCGATAGTTGGACAGAGAGGAGAGGTCGAGAGATGGTTTCTTTAGGATGGGTGTGATGGTCGCATGCTTAAATGGTGAAGGGAAGATGCCAGAGGTCAGTGATAGGTTGAAGAGATGGGTGAGAGCTGGGAGTATAACAGGGCTGAGGTCTGGGATGAGGTAGGATGGGAGTGGATCAAGGTTACAGGTAGTGAGGTTGGATTTGGAGAGTAGAGAGGAGAGCTTGTCATGAGTGACAGTGGAGAAGCAAGTTAGGGGGGGGGAGTGCAAGGTGGTGGTTGTGGGAACTCTGTGGGTAGAGGGGCTGGTGGTGGGGACTGTGCAGGCAGGGGTGTGGGTGGTGGGGACAGTGGAGTGATGCTCTCTCTGATGAGGTTGGTCTTGTTTAGAAAGTGGGTGGCAAAGTCATCCGCTGAAAGGAGAGATGGGAGAGGAGGTGCTGGTGGACGAAGAGAGTTGAAGGTTTTGAATAGTTGTCTGGGGTTGTGGGACAGGGAGGATATGACAGTGGTGAAGTAATCCTGTTTGGCTGAGGTGAGTGTGGACTTAAATGTGTGTAGTGATAGTTTGTATGAGGCAAAGTCAGTGGTGGAGCGGGTTTTCTTCCAGCGGCGTTCTGCAATTCTGGAAGCTCGCCTCAGCTGTTTGGTGGAGTCTGTGTGCCAGGGTTGTCTGTTTGTTTTGTGGGTTCTGTTGTGTGTGAGATGAGTGACTGAGTCAAGAGTGGAGGTGATTGTGTGGTTGTAGAAAGCGGTGGATGTGTCAGTGTCATCTAACGCGGATATGGTAGAGAGAGATACAAGAGAGTCAGAGAGTGTGCGAGGGTTAAGTTTTTGAAGGTTCCTGCGGGGGTGTACTTGGTGTGAGACAGGAGGCATGGGAGGGGAGGAGATAGTAGTGAAGGTAAGGAGTTTATGGTCAGATATAGGGTGTGGAGAGTTAGAGAAGTCAGATAGGGGACAGAGGCGGGTGAGGACGAGGTCCAGAGTGTGTCCATCTTTATGAGTGGCTCCAGAGGTCCACTGGGAGAGGCCAAAGGAAGAGGAGAGCGAGAGGAGTTTTGTGGCAGCAGAGTGGGGTATGTCGATGGGGAGGTTAAAGTCTCCCATTATGATAGTGGGGATGTCAGTGGAAAGAAAGTGGAGAAGCCAGGAGGCGAAGTGATCAAGGAAGGTGGTGGCAGGGCCTGGTTGTCGGTAGATGACCGCCACTTGGAGATCGGAGGGGGAGTAGATGCGGACAGAGTGCACCTCAACGGAGGGGAGGTTATGGGAAGGTAGTGGCGGAATGGGGGGCGAAGGAACAGGAGTCTGACAGGAGCAGGCCAACACCTCCGCCATGTTGCCAGGGCGGGGAGCATGGGTAAAGTGGAGGCCACCAAAGGAGAGTGCAGCAGGGGAGGCTGTGTCAGGAGTGTTAGCCAGGTTTCCGTCAGACCAAGGAAGGATAAGTTTCGTGATATAAGAGGTTGTGTATGTAGGAGAGTTTGTTGCATAAAGACTGTGTTCCAGAGAGCTCCAGAGATAGAAATAAGAGAAGGAGGGCACAAGGGAATAGGTTTCAAGTTTGCGGGGTTAAAAGAGTTTGCAGAAATGGGTCAATTGCAACTTGAGGGACCACTATATATTTAAAGAGAACCTGTCACATAGATTATGCCTCCCTTGCTGAGGAAAGCACAAGTTCGTGTAAGACCTGCTGTTTCCAGCGCTGTGTGCCTTATTCTGTACGATGCAGCAGTTTCAGACCATTTAATGCTCAAATCTGGCAGTTTCTAACCTGAAAAGAGTCCAGATTATTCATGAACAGGTGTTAGCCTCGCCCACCCAAGTCTAGCCCCGCCCACCTTACAGTTATTCACATATTTCTACCTATTCAAAGTAATAGGGTAATCAGTAGTAAGATGGGGCTAGCCTCAGGTGGGCAAGGCATGAATTAAGATGACATTTTTATGACTTTTCTGGCTGAAAACTTACAGAATAATGGACAAAGCGCTGGAAACAGCATGTCTACACTAACTTGTGCTTTCCTCAGCAAGGGGGGCATAATCTATGTGACAGGTTCTCTTTAAATATATAGTGGTCCCTCAAGTTGCAATTGCCTCAGGATATAATATTTTCAACATACAATGGTCAAGGTTCACATTGTGTTTTTCAGAAATGTTTTTTTTGTGCAGAACTATATGTTGTATTTGGCATATAATCTATATAGGGAGGAAGGGATGCCTCCATTTTGGTTTCCTGCAGCCCGCCCATCTTCACAGGCTGTTATATCAGTGCAGCATGTTTGCAAGGCTGGTGTTTTTTTTATTTTCTTCTTGGATAATGGAGGTCGGTGACCCTATTAGAACCCTGATTTGGCTTTTATTGAGAGGCAAAGATAGCGTTGGGACCACCGCCTTGATATAAAGTTGTAAGCCGTGGGTGGCTTAAACATTTTTTTATCAAAACGTGTGAACTAAGAATCTCAAAGTTTTTTTTCATGTATGATAGATAGCATAAATGCTTCTTTGGAGGTTTCCATACAATGGTCAATCCTGGGACACTGGATGTCGAGTGCTGCTTCAAGATACAATGTCCCTTACACTGATCCAGCCAATTATTATGAATATGTTACTTTTAGAACACCTGTATTAGTGAAGTGCATGCAGAGATTGAAGGTCTAATAGCACTTCTCTACAGTACTATACAGTGCAATACTATGTAAGCAATTGCTTTATTTGTATTGATTATCTGCGCCATTTTCTTTCATCTCCAACTTTCATTATGTTGGTGACATTTTGGGTCTTAGTACCAATTACCAGTTTTTCATAGAGTTATGATCTGAACATACAAGGGTTGTCCTGGAATCAATTTATATTATATGGTGAGGGACCACTGTATTTAAGCTACTGTTGCCCTGATAAAGAAAAAACAAAAAAAACCCTCACCTTTATTCCGGTGCTGTTAGCCATCTTTCTTGGTTCTTCTGCTGCTGTGTTTGTCTTGAGACCCTTGAAGCTTCTTATTGGCCGTGGTCATATGCCATTGCCCGACATCACTGTTTGGAGGTGGACAACTTGGAGTGGTGAATTGGTATCTGCTTCAGCTAATCAGTGGCTGCAGTGGTCTCAAGCCCATCACAGCAGCTGCAAGTCAATAGAAGAACTGGGGGAGGCGCCAGCAGCAGGGCTTGACCGGAGGTAAAAGGGGAAGGGAGCATGGGTTTTTTATTTTAGGAGGTCACCAACTGGTTAAATACATTAAATAAAAGTAACTCAGGCAAGCCCTTTAAAATGGGACGGACAGTGTTTTTTTAAAAAAAGCTACCCACCCGCTTTAGCGGTCCCGCAAATTCCTCACCGAAGGCGTCAGATGTAATCACTTTTTTAAATATCTGTCATCAAAAAAAAAGTGAAGCCTCTGAGAGCTACAGCCTGACTAAGATGCCCTTAGTTTCCTGACAGTTTACATTAGACACGACCAGGATGATCTGGCCGCGCTTGCGTTGTTTGCACTTCTTATTGAGGCAGTGGAACATGAAGGAGCTTTGAAGGGACTGGGGAGAAAAAATCCTGTGTTTTTGTATAGAGAATCTACTGGTTGTAAGTAATTATTTATGTAAACATGCAGACGCTTTCCCCGGGTCTCTGCTCAGCCCTCCCTCCACCTACAGCCCGTTCGTGAACAAATTAATGTTCCTTCATTGTTCATGGAGCTTATCTTCTCTCCTGAGCAGATAAGAGGGAGAAACTTGTGCACAATACCGTTAACCCCTGTGGATTAGCCAAATAACATGTTTGCTCAAGTACAGAGACTGAATATCAGGATCGTGCATTGAAGGTGGAGTGATGACATCACAGAGGAGGTACTTGTTTTTTTAAATGCAGAAACACAACGCCCCTTTTTCAAGCCTCAAGAGCGGAGTATCAACCTGTTAAGTGAGGAACCACTTCTTGGCAAAACCCCTTTAGGCACTTGTGGCCAGGTTCCCGCACAAACTACAGCAGCACAACGCCTTCAGCTTATCGCAGGGATATCTTTCTAATCAAACACAACTGTGCGAAGCTGACAACTTTAATAGTGTTAGACTAATAGAGTGATAAGACAACCCTTTAAATGTTTGCTCAGGATGACCATCTAGTATTTTCAATTATGTAGCATCTTTTCAAATGTTGCAGGGAAGTGTTCAATCAAATACATAGAAGTACCAGATAATAGAAGTACCAGAATTGAAAAATTATTTCATGCAATTTTCCAAATTGAAAAGCTGTAATCTTAGTGTCTATTTAACATGGGGATCAGCATTGTCCCTTGATCTATGCCACCTTTGTTTCTTCTTTTTTTGTCTGTTCACATCATTTATCCTCCCACACACACAAACACAGCTTCACTGCTATAGATTTTCGCTGATGCTGGCAGTTCCCCATTAATCTTGAATCATCCAAGTGCCAGATGTCAAGAAAATTGTATCCCAGCTGATTACATAACATAAAATTCCACTTTTACAGCGTGAAAGGGAAGTAAATCTCTGGATACTTGCGTAAGCTTTACCAATCGGTATTCGGCAAGGGCTATAAGTGATGGGATTTCAGTACCTGAGCTAGGGTAGAAGAAGCTAATTATAGACAATGTTATAACAGATGAGTACATTTTGAAAAAGACTTTACTGCTAGTGTCGCAGCAATTATGTGATAAGAGGACCCTCTGAAGAGACTATGTCTACAGCTGGCCTTAGACCTCATGGGCGGCTCGTATGAACGGGGCTGCGCCAGATATCTGGCGTCTTTTCAGCCTGGTACCAGGCGCAGCCCCGTTCGCTATATGTTTAAAAGTGTTGCGCACTAGAACCGTAGCAAAGCTATAGATTTATAGCTTCACTACGGCATTTCTGGGCGCATTACTGCTGGAACAGGTAAATCACTTTCAAAGTGGTATACCTGAGCCAGAACTGTCGTGTTAGCGCTAGAATGCGCCTAATTTATGACCCGCTGTAGAGCTGGTTCACAAATCAGGCGCATTCTAGACTATTATTATGCGCATGGAATTTGGCATGTAAGCACCAAATTTCATACATGTCGCCCCAGATCTTTCTGAATCTGGCAATCCGGCTCTTTCAAATGAAATACACATCTGACAGGTTATATTATAACCTGCAATATACCCTGTAGAAGAGCATGACTACAATTGTCTGCTTCTGATGTACTGCTAACCTCCCTGCCCTCCTTTGAGCTAATCTGCACATATTATTGGGGAGATGGTGCTATGGTACGCCTATGATAAACTCGAAAGAGTGCCACTACTGTCCACTAACTCTGTCTGGTATTGCAGCTCAATTCCATTTGAGTGAATGAAATGCCTATGCAGACCCAACCCTTGTTAAAGAGGATCTGTGGCCATTCTGGACATGTCTGTTTTAGTAAATATTCCCTGTAAAATACTTCTGGACCGTCTTCCCTTATAATACTTGTAGTGTTCCTCTATCATTCCTTCTAGTAATTCATGACCATTCTGTCAGCTGAGTGCTACCAATTGGGAGTGTGATCCTGCACAGTCTGACCTTATCCAATCAGTGCTGACAGAATAAGTGTATGAAGGGACACAATCTTTAGGATACATTCACATGGTGTAGTTGTGGCACGTTCAGTACGCCGGGTGATTTGGGAGTACCGCGTACTCTCGAAGCACATGGGGGCTGGTAGCCCGCCGGCCCCATTGACACGCAAGGCGGGATGGATTTGCCGCTGTGGGATTCCACCAGGTCACTACCCCTGATGCAGCTTGCTTGCGGGGTACCCAAAAGGTGCAACGCAGAGAAAAAATCGGCAGGCAAACTTTTAGTGGGAAAGGGCCCAAAAGGTGGGGCAGACAGCAAGGATGGGGTGGGGGGAAACAAAACCCAAAAGGGGGATGGTTACACGGAAAACGGCAAACCAAAAACAAAAAAAAGGCTTCCCCCGCATGGGGGAAGGGGCACTAGGGATTCGGAACAGGCCCAAGGGGGTTGGACCCTTTATATAGGGTCGCCTGGCAAAAAGGCCAATTCCCGGAAAAAGGCTCCCCTTAAAAATTAAAGGAACCCGGGCACGGGGCCCCCTAAGGAGCGGGGCCGGCCCAAAACCCAGCTGGCCAGACAGGCGCGGGGAACCCCGGGAAGCGCAGTCGGGTGAGTAGTTTTGCACCGAGGTTTAGCAGTGCGCCCGCGGGCCCCTTGGGGAATTTGGTGGCAGCGGTCGCCCGCAGGGGGGAACTGGGGGGCCCCTTTGCCACTCGGACACATTATTTTATCATTTTTACATTACTATATAAACTTTGTTCTTTTGGGTAAAAATCCCATTTTTTGGAGAATTTTGGTGACTGTGACACATTTTCAAACTTATCCCCCCCCCCCCCCCCCCTTTTTTCCCCCCCCAAAAAAACGATCATATTGTAGGGCCCGGGGGGACGAGGCGAAATCCATAGTTTTTCTATAGAGCTAGGGTTTTACCGAATTTGGTCCCCAAAATAACGCCATGTGAAAAACCCCTTAGAAGCTAAAAAAAAAAACCACCCATTTTGACAGATTCATTTAATTTTTTTCTAAAAGGGAATAAACAGAAGAAGAAGAAAACAACCCCAAAGTTACAGGACATAAATGCTCCAAAATTGTTATTTACACGGGGAACCCGGGGGATTTAAAAAAACCACTCAAAGAGATGTCACAGGTCCTCTTTAAGAATGGGCGGTCTGTGTGCATGGACAAAGGTATAAAGATGAGCTATATACATTGATTTCTTTAATTTATTGTCACGTCTGGTTATACAGTATAGACATGGATTTGCAAAATCGTTTCCATTCATGCATTTTCCTTGTGCACCTCTGTTTCTTATGAACTCAAATACGTAAAAATAAATATTGGTGATATTTTTACCTTTTAAGCGTTTTTTTGTGAAGAAACATATAACAGCCAATCCTCAGAATAAGCTATCAATATTTCATTGTACGAGTTCAGTCCCCAAGAGACTATTGCTGATCAGCAGGTTGAGGCACTATGATACTCCATGGACCAGCTTGGTTTTAATGGTCCCAAGTCGCAGTTCCAGGTATAGCCACAACCCGGTACTGATATGTCCCAGTGTCTGGATAAATATTTAAGGAGCAATAGGTTTAAATAGGTTCAATAGGAAACATCATCCAGCGGGTTGTATAATAAGAGCATATCCTTTATTCCTCCATACAAAAACACTTCCAAACACATGCGACGTTTCGACCCCCACTGAGTCTTTATCAACCAGTGGAGGTCGAAACGTTGCATGTGTTTGTAGGTGTTTTTGTATGAAGGAATAAAGGATATGCTTTTATTATATCAACCCGCTGGATGCTGTTTCTTATTGAACCTATTTGGACTTTGGGGCCTCATGGATTCAGGGGCCAGAAACGGTGCATTCTTCTGAGAAGGTAGTGCTGCTGTTATTAGTACCATTGGAGCTGTAGGTTTAGACATTTCATTCTGATGAGCAACAGGGTTCTTGAAGGGGTGGGACCTCCAAAGATCAAACATTGATGTCCTATCCTAAGGATAGGTTGTTTCTGTTTTAGTTCCATAAAACCCCAATAAGTATTAGGGGATGCTTAAAGTTTTTTTTTACCACAATGTAAAATCCGCTACACTGGCCGCTCGTAGCAAGCCAGCCATGTATTTGTATAAGGAGGAGAGCACTTGCGGCCATCCTTCTCATTCACTTCTATGGATGTTTCTGAACATAGTCAAGCACACACACTCGGCTACATTCGGAACTCCCCTAGAAGTGAATGAGGTGAACAGCCACAAGTACTCCCCTCCTCATTCACATGCATGGCCGGCTCACTGCAAATGGCCAGGACTTTACATCGTGGTAAAACGCCTTTAATACTTAGACTTTCTACTGGATTAAAATACTGTGAGGCACGAAGCAGTTAAGTTGATAACAGCGTGCTAAAAGTAGCAGAAGTGGGAATTGAGTGCGTGATTTATAAAGAAGTGCAGTCGCTCTAATTAATTGCTTCCAGTTGTAGTTTGAAGATATTTTCCCTTTCATTGTGTTATTCATTTTATTCTTCTGGGATCAAAGTCTAGAAATTTGTGTTTTTTCAATCGCATTGTTTAACAGCTCATTAAGTTTGGATTACATAACTCCCTATGAGATAAGTCATGTTGACGTTGAAGAACAAATAGTTTAGATACAAGGAGAAGATGTTGAATGTACAGTAAGGAAATTAATTACAGCGTTTAGTTTTCCTTCCAAAAGTATACTTACAAATCATAGGGCACACTAATGCAACACAAAGCACAGGTCAGAAAGTGGAAGTTAGAGTAGGTTGCAAAAGTATACATGTCCCTTAGGGTATGTTCACACAGGGTGTTCAATACGTTTCTGGATACGTTTTTTAGATGCGTGTTTGGATCTGTATTTCGGACCCTAAACCGACCCAAACAGGCATCTAGCAATGAGCAGTGTGATTTTCTGACGCGTCTTTCGGATCCGCTCAAAGAACTGGCATGTCAACCTTTGATCCGTGTGACGCAGCAAACGCCCTATTTAGAACTATAAAGTTTGTTTCTGCTGCAGCCAAAATACATCTAAACACACACCGGCGTGTTGGATGCGTTTTGGATGTGTTTTACGTGGCTCTTTTGAATGCGTTTTTCGGATCGAAAACATATCGAAAAACGTATTGAACACGGCGTGTAAAAATACCCTTAAACTGTTCCTCATTTTTAAATGTTACAGTCACAAAGTTAATTGTATTTTATTGTGGCGTGCATATGTATTCATGCTTTGTGGTCTGTAACCACTACGTAAAATCCAGTGTGACCAATTGTCTTCAGAAGCCACCTAATTAGTAAAAAGAGTACATTTGTATGTATTTTATTTTCAGTATAACTACAGCTGTTTTGTGAAGCACTCAGAGGTTTGGTAGAAAACATTCGTGAACAAACAGCATCCTGAAAACCAAGGAATACAGGAGACAGCCGAGGGATAAAGTCGTGGCAAAGTGTATTGCAGACCATTTATGCAACACCACTGACTGGACCATAATCTGAGTATACACCTATGACCTATAAAGAAGCTTTCCTTGCTTCTCCAATATGAAATCCAGCATGCAGGAGGTCAAAACATATTGGGCCACATGTATGAACCTGTTTAGGTCTAAAACTCACTTTTTTGCCAATAAGTTACTATGGCAAAAGAGTGAGTTTTAGACCTAAACAGTTTCATACATGTAGCCCATTATGTTAACTTCTTTGAGAAAAAGTTATGTATTCCATGCACACATTTTTTTCATGACACTTCATTAAATCTCCCAAATAGGGTAGTAGAACAAAGGTAGCATACTCAAGGTTTATGGAGTTTAAAAGTCCTCTCTTTACATAACATGATCCAATTGAAACCCATCATGGGTAGCGAGGAAACACCGGACTCCAAGCAGAGAGTCCCTGTGCGACATTTCAAGGGTCGATCCACCCCCTTTGCTTGCTGGATTTCGAAAGTGTATTGCAGGGTTAGGTTTTAAAAAAGCAGCCCAGGCTCTGAACATATCACAGAGCACTGTTCAATCCATCATCCGTAAATGGAAGGAGTATGGCACAACTGCCAACCTACCAAGACATGACCGGCCACCTAAACTGACAGCCCAGACACGGAGAGCACTAATTAGAGAAGCAGCCAACAGGCCCAGGGAGGAGCTGCATAGAACCACTGTCCACAGGACAACTATTAGTCGTGTACTCTACAAATCTGGCCTTAATGCAAGAGTAGCAAAAATGTGTGGAGGAAACACTGCACATCACCCAGCACACACCAAGCCCAACGTGAAGTAAGGTGGTGGCGGCGGCATCATGCTGGGGGGAGGCTTTGCTTCAGCAGGCTCTGGAAAGCTGGTCAGGGTTGATGCAAAGATGGATGGAGCTAAATACAGGAAAGCCTGGAGTGGAGGAAAAGCTGTTAGAGGCTGCAAAAGACTGGAGACTTAGACACAGGTTCACTTTCTAGCAGGGCAATGACCCTAAACATACAGCCAAAGATACAGTGGAAGGGTTTAAATCAAAGCATATTCATGTGTTAGAATGGCCCAGTCACAGTCCAGACCCAAATTCCATTGAGAATCTGTTCCAACCAATCTGACTGAGATAAAAACAATTTGAAAAGAAAAATGGCCAAAAATTCCAGCCTCTAGATGTGCAAAGCTGGAAGAGACATTCCTTAACAGACTGCAGCAGTCATTGCAGCTAAAGGTGGTCCTAGAAAGTATTAACTCGGGCTGAATACATGTGCACACTATACACATTTTTTAATTTGCAAAAATTGAGAAAAACACGTATCATGTTTTATACATCTCACAAATACTGGCTACTTTTTATGGTTCTGTCAAATAACATCAATAAAAGACATTTAACTGTAACAATTAAAAATGAGTAACAGTTCAAGGGGTAGGAATACTTTTGCAACCCACAGTTCCTTCCTTTATTTTTACTCCATCTGGGGCCAAGACCAGGTCAAAGTTTACAGAAGCCAGAATGTACGAGAGAGCCCCTGGCCCATTGATTTTTGGAAGGGGTCAAATAAAACATAGTACAGGCAGTGAAATAACAGTTTAAACAAAAACCCCAATTAAAACATACACTTTTATTAAATATACATAAAACAATGAGATGCAAGCCCAAAACCTCCTCTTTCTGATAATAAAAAACAATACTTATCACTACCCAAACCATCTAAATAGGGAGGCACAGTAAATGATACACAATATGTCTCTTTTTGACAATATTACTCACTGTACCGATGATCATTGATAATGATGGAATAATGTCCTGAAGTGATCAAAAACCTGAAGAGGCTACATCATCATGGCGTATTGCTCATCATCCTCATTCCCTTGATGAACCTTTCTGAAGAGGGGAAACGCGTTGGGAATTAATTAGGATATTTTTTGTATTTATTACCTACAATGTAGTGGCCCGATTTAGGGATAACTAGGGTAACTTGTAGGGTCAGATAACACAATATTGGGGCCGCCCTCATCAGGGCGATGACTCCATACGTCCCCTTCTGATGGTCAGTTAAGGGTTGGTGCAGAGATAATTTGTCTATTTGGGTCCATTTTAGACACTAAATAACAGTTTTTTTTATCTCATCAGGACATTATTCCATCATTATCAAGGATCATCGGTACCGTGAATAGTATATTGTCAAAAAGAGACACATTGTGTATCATTTACTGTGCCTCCCTATTTAGTTGGTTTGGGTAGTGATAAGTATTGTTTTATTATGATCAGAAAGAGGGGGTTTTGCGTTTGTATTTCATTGTTTTATGTGTATTTAATAAAAGTGTATGTTTTAATTGGGGTTTTTGTTTAAACTGTTATTTCTTTGCAATACCCTAATTGTGGTATTATTTGGTCAGTGATAAATAGTACAGGCAGTCCTCAAGTTACAAACATCTGATTTATATACAACGCATACTTAAAAATGAAGGGCATAATTCAGAGCAGGACATCAGAGTATGAGTCACGCCCCAATAACTTTAGCTCCAGGGACTTTGGCTCGCCCATGCTCTTGTAGCAGTGTTGCATGCTATACGCTGCAGCCACTTGCCACCAGAAGGCCAACCCGGGCTGAGATGTTGCACATATATCTGGAGTTACCACACTGGCATTTGCAATATTTCACTTGATTGTTGCACTTTAGAGAGTTACTGTTCCTGTTAATCTATATGTTTGCTGTATAGATTAATGAATTCAAGTTGTTATGTGCCACGGATTTACTGAAGCTTTAAATAGGAATGAAGATCCTCCCACTGGGGACACCACAGACTAAGGCTATGTTCACACGGGCACATTTTGGCACACATGAGCGAGATTATTATGGTAATCCATAGTTCTCATAGAGAACTATTGTACGCACAGGGAGATAAGTGACATGTCAATTTGAATTAATGGTGATTACGCGCCATTCAGCGCGACTCCCAAACACCCGGCGTAATTGTTGGGCGTACTATACGCCCCGCAATTACGCCATGTGAACAAAGCCTTATGGCCATTATGGATATGTTTGTTTTGTAAATATCGGTGTTCCCTGTATATAAATCTGGATCATCTTCTCTTATAACTCTGTGTGGTAGTGTTCCTCTGTTATTCCTGTTAACTAAGGTGAGCAGTACCAATATTATTTCCCCGAGGAACAGAAAGAGAGATGGAATCTTCTAAATAGGGCCACAGACCATAAACTCGTCCTAATATTGTCCAAAACATAAAAAAAAAAAATTATAATTTTGTTGGAGTTGCACTTAAGACATGTACCTGCTTCAACTTACAAAACCAATCTTATTTATAACCCAGGAGCTTCCTCTACTGCCAAACTACTGTCTAAAGAACACTGTCAAAGATGACCCTATATTTTTGTCTCCCCCACTAACGTTTCAATTGTCTTTCTCCTTTCTTTTTTATGCCGCTTTCTTTCCCTTCCATTCTTTGTTGTTTTGTTTGTTGCGCTCCGTCTGGTAAACTCCACTCTCTTCTTAGATTGTCTAGGGGTGAATTAATTTAACAGTATACAGAATGTGCCAATACATCTGCCTTTATTCCAAACCCAACGACTCTGTCACCTGCTACATGGCTCTGAAGCGTCCTGCATCCCTTTTTGAGAATCTCCCTATGAACACGCAGTCCATTTTTTTAAGCCTTTAAACACAGACACAAAACAAAGTCCCCAATGTTCTGTAACTATTTCAGGTCTTGTATTGATTTGAAATGCTTGTTATTTTTCAAGGTTTGTAAAAAAAAAAAAAATCAATAAAACACAAAATACTTCCAAAATAATAACACCATACTTTTTTTTTTTTTTTTAAAAAGTTATATTATACGGTAACCTTGCAAATTGTTTTGATTAACAAACATCCTTCTATTTTATATACAGATCCTAGGCAGAAATAGGTGTCTCCATGGTTACAGACTACAACGAAACCCATGGGTGGTTTGAACCTGCAGACATTTATTGCTTACTCTCTATCTAATTCAACTTTAACCCCTTAAGCCCCAGGCCTGAAAAGGCCTTAAAGGGGTTGTCTCACTACATTGATTCATCTTACCTCAGTCCTGTTTTCTTGACTTCATTTTGAATTTAGGCGCGTTTACTGGCTTCCACTTGGCTGCAGTAGAAGCCAGGTCTGTAGCTATAGCAACCAGTGCTGGCAGCCTATCCAGATAGATCAAACAGGTCTGTAGCTATAGCGACCTGAGGAGCTGATGCAGCCCATACAAGAGGCGATATCTCAGAATAGGTAGGATATGGTTTATGAACATATATTGCAAAGTGACTTGCTTTTGCAAGATATTTAACATAAAAAGTAATCCTTGTAGTGAGACAACCTCTTTAATGACCAGCATATCTTTTTAGTTTTTGCCTCCCTTGCATTTCAACACTCGTAACTTTATTTTTTCAGTGACACAGTTGTACGAGGCCTCGTTTTATGCGAGAGAAGTTGCACTTTTTGAAGGCATAGTTTGAGTTATATTCCAATTTTTTTTTTTAAATACTTTTTTTGTATTTTACATTTTTTTAACACCATTCAAATTTCACACTAAATAACTTGTTAGATTAATTCTACAGGTAAATACGATCGTGTAGATGCCAAAATTCAAGAACATAATAATAGTCAAGAATATGCCTGATTCATGAACCCGCTCTACAGCAGGTCATAAAATCAGGCACATTCTAGCACTCGGGCGACAGTTCGGATCAGGTAAACCACTTTGAAAGTGCGCTACCTGTTCCAGCTGTAATGCACCTAGAAATGCCATAGCGAAGCTATAAATATTTAGCTTCGCTACGGTTCTAGTGCACCCTGCCTCCCGGGCTGCGCCCGATATCGGACTGAAAAGACACCAGATATCTGGCGCAGCCCTGTTCATACATATTGCCCTATGTGTAGGTTTTTGGGGTTTTTTTGTGTAATGTAGGCACAATAATTTTTTATTAAATATTTATTTTTATTTTGTTTTTTTTTTCTACACTTTTTTATGTTTTTAACTTTTTTTATAATCCCATGAAGGGACAACTATTTTACTTTTTTACACTTAACATTGTATTAGCATATTTATATATGCTAATACATTAGACTCACAGTATGGCCTGACTGCAGACTTGTTATACAGACAGTCCTGGGGCTACCCTAGGTCCCCTGGGCTGACTGTACAGAGGTTCCCATCGGTTCATCAGGAGTCACGATTACTGAACAGAGCAGGGGAATGCACTTTGATTATGCCACAGCCACGGGGTTAAGCGCTGGGGATAGGACGTTTTCACTGCTTCCCAGCACTTGCAGAGACTGCTCTAAGGACCCGTACACACCTCCGCCAGGGCACGGCTTTTCTCCGCGGTTTGTGGAGAAAAGCCCTTCACATAGACATGTTCATATTCCGTACGAAAACCTGCCAGAAGAATGAACATGTTCTACGTTTTTCGGACCGCTGGCGGTCTGAAAAACCGCCGGGTGGAGAATCCCGCTGCACAGATTTTCCATTAAGGTCCGTGTAAAAGTTTTTCAGCCGGCTTTCAAAACCGAGAACCGGCTGAAAAACCGTGCCGTTGGGACATGGCCTAAGACTGGAGCTGTTAAGTACAGAACTGTTCCTAGCGCAGCTGCAGTGCTGGGAGCTGCAAAACCCCTCTGTCTGCAGAGACGTCTTTGCACGTTGCTGCAGATTAACGACCTGCAAGGCCGGCATTCAAAAGACAGTGGGCGGTCGTTAAGGGGTTACATTTCTACAGGTGCATAATTAGAATTTATAGGGCTCCATAACAAAAAGAGATGGGCCTCCACCACCTTATGGCAAAACTGTAAGTAAAAGGATGGATAACAGTGCCGTATATCAGATATCCCACATAGTGGTGCTTGATAGCAGAAAACCACCAACTTCTTATTCCATAGGTACATTGTTCTTACACTTGCCCTCAGCCTCTGGGACCCATATTAGCTGATTTGGATACTACATGTATATTCATGCCTATGACTTGCTATGTGATAGTAGCAGAAAGAAAGCTAATGAAAGTGATTTATAGCTTACTGCAGATCGGACTATATGCAGTTTGTCAGAAGTCTGTAACCATGGAAACACATAGGTCTTTACAGGAGATGTAGACATAAAATACTAGGATATTTTTGGACACCATTATTTGTGCAGTAAATTCATGTAACATTTTAGGTGCATATTAGTAATGAAAAAATGAATACAAAGTGTTCATAGGGTATAAGCCATAAAGTACCATCTAGTAGTCAACTGTTTAAATTTTAGAATGGTTTCAAAATGCATACATCCTCTAAAATCCATGGGTCTCTTAATGTAAGATACTTATAAGACATATAGCATCCTAATATCCTGTACACTGCAATATAGATGCTATATGAACATTTGGCCTCATTTATCAAAACTAAGTGTAAAACTGTCTTTGTTGTCCATAGCAGCCAACCAGAGCTCAGCTTACATTTTTTTCATAGCAGTGTAAAAATATAAAAAGTAAAATCCCCAGAGCACTAAGTGAAGGGGAACGTGTTGGTATTATCCTTCTAAGCCCAAGGGAAGGGCAGTCCTTCAGCCATGGTTCCACAGAGGTTTCCACCATATGGGGTTTTTCCTCTTCTGATTACTATAGGACGAGTGAATCCAGGATTTGCCATGTTTGGCCTCTTTTTCATAGTTTTTTCTCGTTATATGCTCATGGCATGTAAGTAAGCGGTCAAAAAGAAAAAAAAAAACAAGGACAACAATATATTGAAAAAAAAAACACACACACATATACAGTGGTACAAGTTATTAATCTGTTCCAGATCCTTGGGCTTATCCTAAACCTGACTTATACCAAACAAACTTTTCTCATAGGAAATAAAAGGTAAAATAATCAATCCGTCCTTATAATAATAACAGTCGCATTATTGTGTATCATCCACAACACTAGTAACGTTCTCCAAAGGCAGCCTGGATGAAGCTGTAGTGGTGGGCAGTAGGAGCTGTATCCGGCCACAAGGTGACTGTGTTTTAGCAGAGCAAGATGATGGTAACTCTGGTTGAAGATGGAGGTTCTGTCGAAAGGTAAGTGAAAGAGGTATTCCAGAGTCCCAAACCACCTCATACACACTGTTTCATAATCAGAATGAGCAAGCTAAAGTGCAGTCTATTCCACTAGTAAGTCGGAGCAGATAGGATCGGAGCGGATAGGATCGGCTGTAAAGATACGGGGGAGATGGTGGCTATAGAGGTACTATAGATGAAAAGACAGATAGTGTTGATAACAGAATCCGTGTGGACGGTCTGTGTGCGACCAAAGCAGCGCTCACCTCCGGAAGCAACAGGCTGCTAAATCCGTTGTCCTCGCTTGAGATAACTGGCTGAAAATTGTACTGAACTCTTCTGTTACGCATCCACTGCTGTGCAGGTCCAGGCCACATATGTATATATTGTATAACCAGGTGTCATATGTATCATGGCATATTTTAGAAACCCCTCTCCCGCACTATCCTGCACCCATTTGCTGTGTTTAGAGTCATGTGAGTATACATACATCTCTCCAATATCCACAATGAAGCCCGGTGAGTATAAATCTATTTTTAAAACGCGGTCTCCCTTTATTTGGATTTTACACATCTAGGTAATCCAATATGATCGATATTGGTGGACTATTTGTTGTTTAGTCCCTAGTTTGACCCTTCTTGCCTTTTCTGGATCCAGGGATATGAAAGGGCTTTCCTACAAGGGATAGGTTCCGGGTCGGAGTTGCCCTTATTGGGGCGGGTACTCCACTGTTTGAATAGGTAGTGGTATTCTTTCTCTTTATCTCTCCCTCCTATCTACATTTAGACAGGGATAGGTTTCTAAAGGGTCTTTTGGGGTTCATACATTATTTATATTAATAAAAAATTTAGTATTTATTTTTATGGATTCTCCAATACTGTTGTGTGAGATATTTTAGAAACCGTCACAGCTTTTATGTTGTGGTTGAGGAGTCAGTTGTAATTTGCAGGCCAAGTTATAGTGGACTAATTAATAGAGGATGTTAAACCTCATGGTGGTAAAGAGGCTGAACTTTGGAAGTGGACAGCTTTAAGAATGACATAATGTTAATGTCATCAAGGGGCAGGCAAGGAATGAGGTTCATCAGTAGGGTTACTGGCACCCCTCAAGTGTACAGACTTTACTAGAATGGCAGCCATAGTGTGCCGCCCCTTTATTGCTACCGGGCTGGGTGCTGGGGATCTCACACAATATGCTAGCACTTCACTTGACTCCTTCTGTAATTGTTGTACTCCTGTGATTTTAAGAAAACTGTGGCCTTTTTGATACCAAAAATAATGTGTTTTTGTGCATTTATCCAGAGTTTATGTTATGGTATCTGGGTTGTATCAGGTGGAGTGAAGGTTCAACCCTATCCAAAAGCCATAAGCTCTGGTTGGTTGCTGTGGGCAACAAATACAGTTGTACAATAAGACAGTTTTGATAGATGAGGCTCCATATTGTAAGTAAGATCATATCACCACACGATGCTCCTGTGATGCCACACATTCTTCTTTCTATAAAAAAGCTGCACTAAAAGTGATTACAACAACCAGTTTCTTCCCCAGAAAGTGAAAAGGGATAAGGTCACCATGTTAACCTTCATCACATCAACAGGGACAAAACATGTAAATTGAATGGTTTACTGCCCTCTTTAAAATGATTACATTGACTTATACACATAGCAGGAATAGCAGCTAGGGAATAAACAGATACTTCTATGTGGGACACAACGAGGCAGATTTATTAATACAAAAATTTATGCATCTTGGAACTAGGCTAGATGTGCTAAATGTATCACAGTGGCCTATTCTGTATGTTAAGGAGTGTTCCAACACTAGCTAATGCTCGTTAGTCCATTGGGGCATGATATAGAATAAATGAACAGAAGAATACTTGCCTTATAGATGCTCTTGTGTTGTTGCTGTGGTTGTCCGGTGGTCCCAGTAGTAGACCTCCCCAATCATTGTTCATGTGACTGTTGCAGTCAAACACACGTGACTGTTGTGGCCTGTGAATAGCTGCAGCAGCACATGAAGAATGAGGGGCAAATCCACTGCCTGGATCACCAGGACAGCCGCAGCGACAGAACGAGAGCATCTACGAGGTAAGTAGTCTTTTCTTCTATTCTGCTACGAGAAGTTGCTAGTGTTGGAACACCTCTTTAAATTTAGTGTAACTTTAGATGCTTTTATGTAACTTTATACCACCTACTGATTAATACTAGACTAATTTTGAGCAACAAAATTTTGACATAATGTGGCACCTTTAAGCCAAGCTCCTTTGATAACCAAAACTCCCCTGTCTGGTGTCTAAAACACTTAAAAATATAGAGCATGGCATGTACCCCGAAATGTATCACATTTTGGGCGACATGTCACAATAAGCAAGTTTTTTGTTTTTTGCGCCAAAAATACTCTTTACGCCATATCCTCTATGTAAATGAACTGTCGTACACCAAAACTCGGCTCATTATACACCGGGCACGACACATTGTAATGCGCCTAAAAAGGTGCATTACATATAGTAGCAATGATACGCTGTGCGCCTCCATACCGCAATGCGCTTTTTTAGGTGCATTACATACACTAGTTACGCAATGTGCCTCGACAGGCGCATTGCATAGACTACCAATGATACACTATGTGCTGCGATTTGCGCAATGTGCCTTCTTAGGTGCAATGCGCCTTTTTAGGCGCATTATGGTTACTATGCAAGGTGTACCAGATGGCAGATTTTTGAGAGGATCGTACTTTCAGGTGCACTTTACACTGATTTAATGCGCCTAAAAACTGCTGCGGCAATGCTAATTTTCGAACATATCGGCCTTTGAGTGTAGATATAGCTAAATACAGTATACAATAGACAACAAAGGCAGAGACAAGAGCTTCCTAGATTTTTCCCTAAAAAGCCGTTCACATATCATTTTGTTGCAAGTATCTGTTGGGATATCACAGAACTAGGTACTCTGATGGGTAATGCAGCAGGCCCATAAAAAAGAACCAAGCAAACGTCTCTTTTGGACTACGTTTGCTTTACTTCCTGGTGGTTACTGCCATAGATATGGGATACAGATGTGGGGTCTTCCACACATTTCTTTCCAGCACATACAGTATATATTGTCAGGAAATAGAGCAAATGAAAACGTAATCCAAAAGTGGCTATGTTTGCTCAATTTTCTATGGGCCGTCTGCCGTGGTATGTGTCAGGGTATTTTTTTCACAGTATCCCAGCAGATACCTGCGGCGGAGGTCAAAATGCTATGTGAATGGCCCCTAACACACATACAGCTGAGATGAAGTAGTAGTATTCCCATCTCAGGCGGTCATTGTTAGAACGGGAATATGCACTAGAACCAGGGATTATGGAAACAGCAGAGTGGGCTGCTTTACAGTTTCCGTAACCCCTATAGAAGTAAATATGAGACATGGAAACAGTATAGCACCACTATAGTTTTTGTAATCATGACTACCTCTGCCTCCCGCAATCAGGCAGGGTGGGGTTGGGGCCAACTCCATTCTAGAGACCGGTTTGGTACCCTGAAGTGGGACCACATCTATCAGACTTTTAGTGTATCCTGTCAATATGCCATAAATGTTAGAGATGGAAATACTCCACTAAATCTCTTGCGACAGTAAGATCTGATGCTAACTATCCAGACACTTGCATTCATGGCACAGAAGCAAGCTGATTAGACTCTGCTAGATATTCAATTTCCCATTCAGTATAAGAGCTTAATTCTTCTCCTGAGAGCCCGACATGAGCACGATGGAGGCTCGTCAGTGATGTGGTATTGATTAGCACGAAGGACAGATATTAACTTGCAGTAAATTTGGCTGTGGTGCTATTCTGTGGTGAGTTTTCTGGAAATTGTACATTAGGAAGTAAAAATAATGTTTGTGACAGATAACGGTCCTTTAGGCCTGTTCCAAGCGGCCATATGCAGTCACATTCTTACCTCCGTATTGTAACCACAATCCATGGGATAAATGCAGGTCTACTGACCCCAACTAACAACAATATGGATCTTTGGTGATTAACATTGAGTTCATCAGGACCTGTAGGAAGTTGTAGCTGTAACATGGGGGTAGAAAGTGCCAACATAATAGCTGTCCCACATAAGACTGTATAATGTAATGTTCACATCTGTGTTGGAGGCTCTGTCCCATTTGATGGTAAGAAAAGAGCTATGTGCAGAGTTATTTTTGCTGTCATAATAGAAACCACAGCTGAATCCTGACGGACCCTATGAAAATTGAATTTGAGAACACCTGAGACTTACAGAATCACTTCTGTTTATATCAATAGTTGACATTGTTGGAAGTGCACTCCCCTCAAACACCCAAAAAAACCTCTTCATCACGTTTGGCACAAACAGTGACAACACTGCAGTCTATCAAGTCGCATTCAAATTTGCAATCTATACCTGCTCTGATTACAGTATTCAATTAGTTAAACCACATATCCCTGCTACAACCAGTGGTTACATACTTTCTCACAGAATTGAATTCAAAGCTCTTCACAGTGTACATTATACATTTCCACCCTCCTCTTACTGTCCCAACCCACTTGTGCTTTTTGTTCAGCTATGACCCATGACTCTCACCCTCCATTATAACATTATCACAGGGTGTAACTAGAATTAATAGGGCCCCATAACAAAATTAGATGGTCACACAATGCAATAACAGGAAACTGAAACAGTATAAGTATTAAAAATGAAAAGCATGGACAATACAATGACATATCGTAGAACCCAAATGATATTAGATGGCAGAAAGCCACCAACATGTAAAAGGTAAAAAGGTACAATGTTCTTGACCCTGAGTGGGGCCACCTTAACCTCTGGCTGCTATCCATGCTCCCACTACTGTCTGCAAGTCGTCTCCCATGCTGCACGTATTCTATGGCTCTCACTGCCTTTGAGTATTAGACTTGCTCTTAGCATTTCCAGCTTTAAATTTGCCTTGAAAACTCATTTATTTAAAGAGGTCTATGTCACAAACCCTGGTCCATTTTCCCCTGCAAACCCGACTGGGGCTTATACACTTTATAATAGATGGTAGATTGAATGGTGACTGGCTCACAAAGCTTTATTAATATTCCCTTTGCCAACAAACTGTATCACTCACCCTTTTCGGTACATTGTAATCTCTTACAGGCAGGCATCTTTTATACCATTGTGAATGCATTTTTGTTATTTTCTTTGTTACTTTTACTGCTGTAACGTGTTGTGGAATATGCTGATTAATATCATCATTATAAGTATTTGGGTCAGTGTGAATTGTGCCCTTATAAAGATTTTAAAGCTATCGGCCCTCCCAAGCCGAAAAAATGTTTATTATCTACAATTTTTGACATTGAAATCAAAAGTTATGGATAAACTTTTAGTATGTTTCACTGTGGCACAAAATGCTGCATGATGAGAAGCTGCAGTGCATTACTGTGTGCATTTTTATTTAAAAAAAAAATTTTGAATGTGGTTATTAGAAATGGGGATATACTACCATGCTGCAATGAGTGCTTCTATAAACTGGGCTTGAAAAATGATAATCCAAAAATGTTCTCAAAAACTTCTCCCTGTCATCTTAAAGGGTTTTTCTCATCACATGCTTTCGCATACTTGTTTCTCTGTCTTACAGCTTCAAATCCAAGGGCGTATCTCTTCTCACAATAGGGGTGTGTTCCCTCACTGAAGACTGGTGACATCATCATTCTGTGTGAGCAGGGTAAGGGAGAGGATGTCACAGCTCTTCAGACCTCCTGCAGTGGTCAATTCTCATGCCTTCAGAGCTGTCACCTCTCTCCACAAGCTCCTTGTGACCAGAATACCTGCATTGCTGTAAGCAGTTATACATACAGCCTGACATGATGAAACAAATGTGATAGATGCACTCTGCTTCCCTCTCTGTTATTAGGCAGGAGATAGAGGGGAACAGGCTGTATAAGGCTGTGTTATAAGAGGGGGTGCAGTGAATAAGGCTGTGTTATATGGATGATGGGAACAGACCGTATAAGGCTGTGTTATATGGGTGGGAGAGTGAATCCAGCAGCTAGGGACTAAGTAACCCTTCACATAGGGCTGGGAGATGAGCATAGAGGAGTTCAGAAGGCTTTATTATACAGACACAGCCATCACAACAAGCTGAGGCACCTAGTTTCACTTTAATTTTTCACAGCTCAGAGGGGAATATGCACAGAGTGCAGACAGCCAATCACAGCACAGGGAGCGTGTCCCGTCCAGGGAGTGTGTCCCAACAGGCTGAATGAAATATCAGTCAGCCAATCACAGAAAAGGGGCTGTGGCAAGACCCCAGGCTGCATTTTTAGGTGTAGAACACACAGCTTATGGCTTAGCTTATCTGCTATACTAAATAATTTAGGTAATGCAAACCAATTGCAAAAGCGCTTATTTTTACTGTCCCCATCATTAGAGATATAATCTTTGTAGTGAGAAAGCCCCTTTAATCATTTCAGAAGTCTCCTGAGCTGGAGACCATCCTAAAGCAGGATTCGAGTAGCATACAAAATAATAGTACAGTGGTCCCTGAAGTTATAATGGCCTCAGGATACAATATATGCACCATAAAATGATCTTTCCATGGACATTGCATCTTAAAACCACGCTCCCCATACAATGTCACAGACACTGCTGATTGGTGGCCCACCTGATTCATGAAAGATGCATTATAATGAAAACTTAGGGCCATATGTATGAAAACTGTCTAGGTCTAAAACTTTCTTTGCTGTCCAAAGCAACCAATCAGAGCGCTCCTTTCATCTCATACAGTATAGTGCTCTGGAAAAAGCAAGGGAGCTCTGATTGGTTGCTGTGGGCAACAAAGAAAGTCTTACACCTAGACAATTTTCATACCTGTCCCCCTTGATTTGTAAAACCCCTGTATTAGTGAGTTGCATGCAGTGATTTACAGTCTAGTAGCGCCTCTCTACCATGCAGTGCGGTACCACATGTCCTGTACTGCTCATTACATTTGGCCAGATGAGCAGCTTCTTTGGGCACCAGGTGAGGGTGGTTTCCTTTTTTTTCTGGTACATTGTGTACATCACCCATAAAAGCTCCTATCAGTACAGAAAGTGATTTACAACTTGCAGCAGCTCTTTCTGTTAGATCTAAGGTTATTGCTTTATCTGTATGCATTATATACTTAATTTTCCTTAAAGGGGTTGTCTCATCTCAATGTTTCACAGGATGCATGAATGAAATAATGCTGCTTTGCTCTGTCACTTCCTGGTCAAGCTGTCTGTAATTAGCATACGATCTCCATGTATTCAAGCTTCTCTGTTTATTGGTATAGATTAAATAAATTACCTTCTCTGAGGTCCGGAGAAGCTTCTGAGCTAATGTAAACAGTAGAATAATTACTGTCTTTTGTCTGAAAGATCAGATAACACACAAGCTCTCACTGCCTGCTGCTACCTGTGCGATAACATCACTTCCTGCTATCATATAGAACAAACAGCAGGGGAGAAGGAGTACACAGGTCGGTCACTTTGGAAACTAGAAAGCCCTCAGAAGGTGATAAAATCATTTTTAGTTCCTTAAAGGGGTTTTTCCACGATGTAATGTTGACGTGGGATCCTCCAAAATGGGTATTTAATCATTTTTCTAAATATATGTGATTACAAAAAGTGAAGCCTGTGAGAGCTACAGCATTTCTCAATCCCCCTTAGCTGAAAGCTTCCACTAGACAGGACCTAGGAGCTGACAGGCCTTGCTTGCGTGAAACACTTCGTATCTGATGACAGGGAAAATGAATGAGCTTCAAGGGGCTGGGTAGAAAGTGTAGTCTTTGAGGCTGTGTCTGTGTCTGCACTGTTGCAATGTCATTATTTTAGTTACGTTTTGAGACGCTACCTTCTTCCTCCCTCTCTGCTCACCCCCCACCCTCTCAGCCCTGCAGCTTTCATGACTCAGGGTGATTTGTTGACATTCTCCCTGTGCTGATAAGGAAGTAAGTAACTTGAGTCCTGGCAAATCCCCTTTAACAAAAAAAGATGAACAAAGCAATATATTTGGAAAACTTCTTCATTTAGTGCTCCCTACATTTTGAAAACTATTCTTTGCAGTGAGACAACCCCTTTAATCTTCATTCTACAATATGATGGGGTCACATTTTGGGGCTTTGAAACCAATTACCAGTTTTCCATAGAGTTGGAAACTCTTTGGAACCAATGAATATTCTATGTTGAGGGACCACTATGTCTACAACAAAACCTATACTACATTTTTTTCTTAACTGTAGCACAAAATCTATTGCTCTACAAGCATGTATACTGTATACAGTCAGAAAACAAAGGACTAAACTCAAGCATTGTGAAGCATGTGCTAAAGTGTTGTCACAATGTATCACATTTTATTAGACTGTGGTCAAATAGAATGTGAAAGAATTGCCAAGGTTTTGTCGTTCCTTTTTTCCTGTGTAAATGCTGCTACAAACAACTTTTAACATCTTCACTCCCTTATCAGCATCAATCCACTGAATCCTATAACCGAGCAACATCTCAATTTACCGGCCACGTCTCCTTTCTAGCCTCCGGCAGACAAATCTCCATGTTTCATACCTGCCACAGGGCATGAATAATTTAGAGTGAGGCTTATAGAATCCTCCACCTTCATGTGAATGCGGGATGTCATGAAGAGACAAAAGTTTTCTCTTTATTCTTTTCTAACAAGGATAAAACTGTGGCTGGTGCAGCTGGTGACTACAGTCTAGTCCTGAATGGCAACTGCTCCCTAGAGAAAAAAATGGTGTATGACTTTCCCTGCCTCCACCTGTCCTTCTCCGTCAGACTCCTGGGGAGATGGACACGTAGGATTAGCTTAACCTACTGGAGATGCCAGGAATTTAGATTTATTCACTTGATGCCCGTTTCCTGAATGAGATTAGGAGAGGGGGGGGGAGGGAAATAAAAAACGAAAAAGCATCTTACGACTCACGCCTGGAAAAGACTTTCTGGGGAATTTCGGCAGAATAATGGCAAATCACACAAAATGCTTGAACAATGAAAGTCATAAATAACTATTGCCAAAAACAAACATAAAACACATATTGTACGATACAGTTCTCTAGGGGAGGATTCATGTCTAGTGTGTACGTGAGCAGCTTACTAGTCAGGATTTCACTACTACACAATTGGATTAAAGGGAAATGACACTTCGTATGAAAGTTAGTATTATAGAAATGATGGCTCCTTGCGTATATTGGCAGGAGTACAAAAACATAACACACTGTTAAATGGTTGAGTACATTCATGGCTGGCTTTTACTCTTCAGCTCTCAAGAATGCCCCACACAGAGCTCTTTTTGGTACAAACCATGACACTTATATGTCTAAATCTAAAGTCAAGCTGGTTACAACAGATTAAATTGATTGTATAAAACAAGAAAAAAGGAGTAGCGTCACACTTGTTTAAGTTGTTGGCCTAATAGCAGACACAGGCTTTGGACAGGAGGGGTGCTGTTTTTTGGAAAAAGAAAAAAAAAAGATATTTGGGACGACATGTATGACTCGCCAGTTCTACCTCTGTTGTAAACAGTGCATGATCCGACCGTATGTATGAAATAGAGTATGTGCCAAAACTGGTCTCAGCTGTACCATTTTGGAACTGGTATGGATCTGTACGACAGCTTCGCGCCAGACTTTGCCGCATTTCCTGTGCATTGTACATTATGAAACGCCCCCAAATCTTTGGTACATTCAAAAGTGCTGTGTCTAGAGCAGATTGCACTAGGTTTTGATGTACGACAGTTCATATATCCATAGAACAGGACTAGGACAGTTGAAAACTTGGCTCAAAGAATGCCAAAAAAGGGTGCACTCCCATTCATATATGACACCCTTGGTTTCTAACCCACGGAGAAAGCGTTTAACCAGGCAAATCTTGGTAACATCATTTTCACTTATTTATTCCCTGCCTTCCAAAAACAAAAACTCTTTTGGAAGGCAGGGAATAAATAAGTGAAAATGTTGTTACCAAGATTTGCCTGGTGGAAAATGGAGTTTTGCATTTGGTTTTTGGGTTCCCATTTTACTGAGTTTGTTGAATGGTATAAATGATACGTTGCCTTTATTCTGCAGCTCAACACAATTACAGTGATGCCAGATTTGTATAGTTTTTGCTATGTACTACTTAAGAAAAAAATACAAAAATGATTGATAAAAGAAACTGTTTTCCATTGCCATATTCTAAAACTAATCTTGTTTTATTTTCTGTTGACAAAGCTTTTTTTTTTTTGCAAAGTGAGCTGTACTTTTTATTAATACCACTTTGGAGTACATAAGACATTATTTAAATATTTGCTATTTTGGGTATTATTTTAATTTTTGCACTGGGTATTTCTTTTTTTTTATGCTGTTCATTGTGTAGGCATGAGGAGGGGAACATCTCTCCTTATGGAGAGCACCAGTTAAGGTGTGTAGTGTTTTGTTTTGCCTTTTAGCCCACTACTCAGCATCTGCATATCACAAGGCATTAGGGAAAGGAGCTGAAAAGCTCACTGCGCCCTCTATAGGTTGTAACAAATCCTCAATTTACTTCTGATTCACTGAATCTTTGAGAAGCAAAAAGGAATAATTGTCAAGCCAATATTGCATCTACATACGCGTTTCGGGGTTTTGCCCCTCATCAGTGTAGAGCAGAGCGATATTGGCTTGACTGGTGGGAGGCAATGAGTGGGGTATGAGGAGGGGAACATCTCTCCTTATGGAGAGCACCAGTTAAGGTGTTGTAGTGTTTTTGTTTTGCCTTTTAGCCCACTACTCAGCATCTGCATATCACAAGGCATTATGGGAAAGGAGCTGGAAAGCTCACTGCGCCCTCTATAGGTTGTAACAAATCCTCAATTTACTTCTGATTCACTGAATCTTTGAGAAGCAAAAAGGAATAATTGTCAAGCCAATATTGCTCATCTACATACGCGTTTCGGGGTTTTGCCCCTCATCAGTGTAGAGCAGAGCGATATTGGCTTGACTGGTGGGAGGCAATGAGTGGGTATGAGGAGGGGAACATCTCTCCTTATGGAGAGCACAGTTAAGGTGTGTAGTGTTTTGTTTTGCCTTTTAGCTCACTAACTCAGCATTCTGCATATCACAAGACATTATGGGAAAGGACTGGAAAGCTCCACTGCGCCCTCTATAGGTTGTAAACAAATCCTCAATTTACTTCTGATTCACTGATTCTTTGTTTAGCAAAAAAGGAATAATTGTCAAGCCAATATTGCTCATCTACATACGCGTTTCGGGGTTTTGCCCCTCATCAGTGTAGAGCAGAGCGATATTGGCTTGACTGGTGGGAGGCAATGAGTGTGGTATGAGGAGGGGAACATCTCTCCTTATGGAGAGCACCAGTTAAGGTGTGTAGTGTTTTGTTTTGCCTTTTAGCCCACTACTCAGCATCTGCATATCACAAGGCATTATGGGAAAGGAGCTGGAAAGCTCACTGCGCCCTCTATAGGTTGTAACAAATCCTCAATTTACTTCTGATTCACTGAATCTTTGAGAAGCAAAAAGGAATAATTGTCAATCAAATATTGCTCATCTACATACGCGTTTCGGGGTTTTGCCCTCATCAGTGTAGAGCAGAGCGATATTGGCTTGACTGGTGGGAGGCAATGAGTGGGTATGAGGAGGGGAACATCTCTCCTTATGGAGAGCACCAGTTAAGGTGTGTAGTGTTTTGTTTTGCCCTTTAGCAGTGATATTTTAATAAAGCACACTTTTTTACTGTCAAGGTGATACCAATTACAGTATGTGTAATTGTTGTTATATTATATTATATTATATTATCTGCACTCGCATCAGCCAAACAGGACTACTTCACCACCCTCATATCCTCCCTGTCTCAACCCCAGACAACTGTTCAAAACCTTCAACGC
This sequence comes from Phyllomedusa bahiana, assembly GCA_025379985.1. Classification (NCBI taxonomy): domain Eukaryota; kingdom Metazoa; phylum Chordata; class Amphibia; order Anura; family Hylidae; genus Phyllomedusa; species Phyllomedusa bahiana. The sequence continues at coordinate 37,393 of JAODAL010008232.1, read as the reverse complement.
TCTCCTCCGTCCACCAGCACCCCCTCTCCCATCTCTCCTCTCAGCAGATGACTTCGCCACTCACTTTCTTAATAAGATCAATCTCATTAGACAAAGCTTCACCCACAGTCCCTCTGTCTATCTATATTCCTGCAGTGTCCCCACATCCCACCTCTACACCTGCTCATCACTCTTCCCCCCTATCTTCCTTCTCTACTGTCACTCATGACAAGCTCTCCACTCTAATGTCACAAATCCAACCTCATACCTGTAATCTTGACCCATGCCATCCCACCTCATCCCAGACCTCAGTGCTTCTATCATCCCAGCCTTCACCATCTCTTCACCTATCATTAACCTCTGGCATCTTCCTTCCTCCTTTAAAACATGCGACCATCACACCCATCCTTCAGAAACCATCTCTTGTACCCCTCCTCACTGTCCAACTATCGCCCCATCTCACTGCTTCCATTCGCCTCTAAACTCCTCGAACAACACGTTTATCTTCAACTTTCCTGTCATCTATCTACCAACTCTCTCCTTGACCCACTGCAATCTGGCTTCCGACCCCACCACTCTACAGAAACCGCCCTAACCAAAGTCACCAACGACCAGCAACTGCCAAAGCCTCACCACTATTCTGTGCTTCTCCTCCTAGACCTGTCCTCCACCTTTGACACTGTCGACCACTCACTCCTCATACAAATCCTCTCCTCCCTCGGCATCACGGACTTGGCCCTTTCCTGGATATCCTCCTACCTCACTGATCAGACATTCAGCATCTCTCACTCACGCACCACCTCCTCTCCTTGCCCGCTCTCTGTTGGTGTACCCCAGGGGTCTGTCCTGGGCCCACTACTCTTTTCTATCTACACTATTGGGCTGGGTCAACTAATAGCATCGCATGGCTTTCAATACCAATCTGTATGCTGACGATACCCAACTCTACATCTCCGGCCCAGATATTACCTCTACTACTCCCGGATCCCTGACTGTCTTTCGTCCATATCCTCCTACTTCTCCTCACGTCTCCTGAAGCTAAACGTGGAGAAAACTGAATTCATCATCTTTCCACCGTCCCACTCCATCCCTCCACCTGATCTCTCGATCACAGTCAATGGCTACACTCTCTCACCAGCTCCACAAGTCCGTTGCCTTGGGATAACCCTTGACATTCAATTAAAAAGAATTGTAATTGGTTAGAATATATTAACTAATCATGTGCTGTGTTTTTTAGTATATAAATTATGACCATTTCTCTTTTATTGAATGTGATTTTATAGCATCTGAGGAAGTGCTTGCAGCACGAAACGCGTTATGCTAACTGTAATTTTAATGGAATAAAATCAACATTTTATCCTATGTTGCCACCGCACGAGGATTTATTTTAGTAGACGAGCGCCCGGTCCTGTATTTTTTATTTTCTGCTTTTATAGTAAAGAGACTGTGGCACTCCTTTAAGTGCTGCTTCCCCTCCATGCTACCAATCTATAGGGGTGCCAGGGCAGAGAATCTTAACAACCATACAAAATATAGGATAAGGATAGGCAACCAATGTAATATTATGGAAAACCCTTCCCATTGCTTTAAAAAAATGCAAACTAATTTGTAACTGATGGGACCATTTTTTGTTAAATTACAGCTTTTGCATTTCCTTAGGACACAAGCCATTGAGACCGAAGGCTTACTAAAGATGTACTGTATGACCAGAAGCTAAAAGTCCACTTTAAATGAGAAAACCAGTTTGCTAAGTGACTTAGGTCAATAACTAGGAACGTTGAATAGCCCTTCCCAGAATTATAAAAATCACTTAGTAAATACGATGTTAATGATCTTCTAAGTAACTGGAATCAACAAGATGCAAAATTGTATAGCTATCTAAGATGTATATATCTCTTGTAGGTTCAGTACACTGCTTGGAAGTATTGTATATTGGATAACATGATAAAAATCTATGTTATTGAACAGTAAAGCCAGAAGAACACATGATTTGTGTTAAAATTGTGGTTGTCTGTATGACGGAGCAATGAAGAGCAGGGGCGTAGCTACAGGGGGTGCAGCGGTAGCAGTCGCTACCGGGCCCTACAGCCTGAGGAGGTCCAAAAGCCCTTCTGCCACATAAGGAGATACCAGTATTGTAAGTGGCACATGGTAACTAGGGGGCTCCATTTCACTTTTTGCACTAGGGCCCAAGAGCTTGACGTTACGCTTCTGATGAAGAGCATCAACGTACGTCTACAGACGATTCACTCTTTAAAATATATATTTTTTTAAAGTTACAAAAAAATCCTTAAGAGTGAAGCTGCCTTTCATATGAATTGAGGTAAATCTTCAAGCTTAGACAGAAAGCTGGTAGGGTGCATTGATCATAACACAACATATGTCGTAGAATGGACGACACTTCCTCTGAACCTGAGCTGACAATGGTTCCTAACAAGTGAATAAAAACAGGAGCATTGTCGAGAAGAAAAACAAACTTGAATCACAGCGGGATCCTCGGAAAGCACAACAAAATGTGGTTTTGTCATATATTTTAGAGTATTATTTACTGCGCGTTCAGTGAGCGTTATTGCTGACAACACATTAAGGAATGAAGAGGTGCTGTATTTTTTTTCCGGATAGATGTGATAAAGTGTTCCTGTGTTACTCTAACCTCACCACAGGCATCCGCCAAGCCATTTATTTTATTTCTCCGCTCTGTGCATGTCAGTGGAAATTGCATTTATGCTTTATATCCTTTACACAACATTATTAAATACAGCTGCAGCTGTGGATTACTGTACAACTGTACATGTAATAACAATGAATATGTCTATATGCAGTCCTACCTGTTATTGATGTAAAGATGTTAAAGGGAAAAAGAAGGAATAGATTTAAAGGGGTTTTCTCACTACATTGATTCATCTTACCTTAGTCCTGTTTTCTTGGTTTCATTTTGAATTCAGGGGCGTGTTTACTGGCTTCTACCAGGATGTTGTAGAAGCCAGGTCTGTAGCTATAGCAACCAGTTCTGGCACCCTATTAGGAGAGATCAAACAGGTCTGTAGCTGTAACGACCTGAGGAGCGGATGCAGCCCATACAAGAGGGGATATCTGGGAATAGGTAGGATACTGTTAATGGACATACATTGCATAGTGACTTGTTTTTGCAAGATCTTTAACATAAAAAGCAATCCTTGTAGTGAGACAACCCCTTTAAGGTAAAATTGCAAGTTAGAATATTCTAATCATGAGCATGGAAATGCCAAACCACAGAAAATGTATATACTTTCCAGTGGGCGTTGTAAGGAGAACTAATCTCGTTTGGAACCAACCTTTAAAATCATACTGATAAAAATATAAAAATTCTATATTATTTTATCCATGTTTATCCTGCCACATACTCTGTAAGACAGCCTTAACTATAAGATTTTTTTTTTTTTGATCAGGATGCCCCCAATACAAAATGTATCCTATATTATGTATGCAGCAATGAATGACACAGTATGAACTATTATTATTGCTGCATTATTAGAATAGAAAAAGTAAAAATTAATGAAACTTTGCTAAGGCTATGCCTACACAACAAAGATTTTTGATTGGATTTACGGCGGATTCAGTATTTAGAATCCACCGAAAATCCGACTGAACCTAGTAGACCTCAATAGAAAATCCGTGCTGTAGTCTACACAGCACGGATTTTCTATAGAGTTGCCATCTGTTCAGTGGAAGATAGAACATGTTCTATCTTCTGCCGGATTCCCGCCAGATCCCCGTACCCCACAATGTACGGGGCCGTCGGAAATCTGAAAAATACCATTGGATTTCCAACTGTATTATAACTTAGCTGTGTAGACATAGCCCAAGGTGCGGTTCACATCTGGGTCCGAGGTTCCATTTGGAATCTCCGGCACAGAGGTGAAAACAGAAGCCATGGGACAGACATCCACAGTGCCTGACGGACCATAATAATTTCAATTATTTTTCTCGGCATTCCCAACAGAACATATAACGGAAGTTCAGAACAGAAGCGCTGACAAATATGTGAACCTGGCCTAACAGTGAATAATAATATAGGGTGACATGTATGAACGGGACTGCGCCAGATATCTGGTGTCTTTACAGTCCGATATCCAGCGCAGCCCCATTCATACATTTTCTAGGCGGGGCGCACTCGAACTGTAGTGAAGCTATAGAGTTATAGCTTTGGTATGGCATTTCTGGGCGCGTTACAGTCGGAACAGGTATACCAGTTTCAAAGTGGTCTACCTGATCCTAAACTGTCGCCGAGCGCTGGAATGCACCTGATTTATGACCTGCTTTATAGCGGTTTCATAAATCAGGCACATTCTATGCCTTTTTTAGTCGCATGAAATTTGGCATGTAAACGCCAAATTTCGTGCATGTCGCCCCTAATGTTCTAGTAAGACAACACTCTGAGGTATAAACAATATACAGTGGTGGCCAAAAGTATTAGCACCCCTGCATATTCAGTCTGATATACTCGTTTTTCATGAATTATGAGTTGCACTCTCAAATTCTTAGGTATTTTAATCTTCATTTAATTTGTTTCAATGGAAAACCACAAAAAGGAGAATTGTCATAAAGCCTAATTGGTATAATTCACACAAACATAAAAAAGGGGGGTGGACATATAAGTATTGGCACATTAAAAAATAAGTGATGATTCTCTTCTTTGTGTAATTAACAGCAATGAACTTACCTGTGGCACCTAAAACACGGTGGTTGGCAATAACTAAATCACACTTGCTGCCAGTTGACATGGGATTAAAGTTGACTTCAACCTCTTGTCCTGTTGTTTGTGTGGACCACATAGAGCATGGAAGAGAAAAGAAAGAAGACCAAAGAATGGCTGAGGACTTGAGATCCAAAATTGTTGAGGAAGCGCTGAGCAATCTCAAGGCTACAAGTCCATCTCCAAAGACCTGAATGTTCTGTGTATACCGTGCGCAGTGTCTCAAGAAGTGTAAAGCCCATAGCACTGTGGCTAACATCCTATATGTAAAGCATGGCACTGTGGACTAAACCTCCCTAGATGTAATGCCCACATGCACTGTGGCTAACCTCCCTAGATGTAAAGGCCATGGCCATGTGGCTAAACATCCCTATATGTTAAGCCCATGGCACTGTGGCTAACCTTCCCTTGATGTAAAGACCATGGCACTGTGGATATACTCCCTTGATGTAAAGCCATGGGCACCGTGGCCTAACCTCCCTGATGTAAAGCCCATGGCACTGTGGCTAACCTCCCTAGATGTGAACGGAAAAGAAAAAATTGACAAGAGATTTCAAACGTAAGATTTGTTGCGGATGGTGGATACTAAAGGAACCTCGTATAACATCCAAACATGTCAAGCTGCCCTGCAGTCCGAGGGGTACACAGTGTATCCGTACTATCAGTCGGCGTCATGAATGCTAAAAAGGGACTTTATGGTAGGATACCTTGAAAGACCCCACTTCTTACTGAAGACATAAAAAGCCAGGCTGGGAGTTTGCCCAAAACTTACTGAGAAAGCCGGAAAAACGGGTTTTGGAAGAATTTTTCTTGGTCAGATGAGACAAATGTAGAGAGCTTTTTGGGAAAAAAGGGCATACATAGAGTTTTAAGGAAAAAAAAAGAGGGCATTCAAGTGTTGGATAATACTTTTTACTGTGTGCCGACAAACCCACTATCTGTATGTATTGCATGTGTGAGGCCTTTGTAAAGGGATTTTGTCATTGGTGATAAGTTAGGCTGTTTAAAAAAAAAAATCTGTGAGAGGAAGACACTGCTCGATCTTTATGTTTACTGCAGATGGGATGTTTAGTTGCAGACATGTTTTCTCATGTGTGCTGAGAAGTTATTTACTTGTTCTGTTCAAGAATAAAGTTCCTTGTGCCTGTTCAACTATGGATAAAGATTGGATATCTGTGCTAACAGGTTTGGGCACAGTCCCAGTACTCCTCCTAGTATTCCTGTTTCCAGTACATACATATAGTGTGAACAGTGAGAAGATTATATAGAAGATAAGATGTATGCTTAGTTGCAATTCTTGTGTATTTTCTGTGCAAGCCTTACTGACAAACCAGAAACTACCAAATCTGGATATTCAGGTTGAATGGTGATTTGAAGATGCTTATATTAAGAGAAGGTATGTGGAATTTTACACAGGAGCCAAGACTGATCCTCCATCAGAGGTTGGATTGTGAAGGATCAAAAGCACAGAGCACTATCTCCCTCACTTAGCTGGATGACCAAGTTTGTACACTTATGAATTGTAACCACTGCAAAGGACATGTGGGAAGAGAGATACAGAAAGTGCATGGATAGACATATCTCAGCATTAAGCTTTATTAATGAGGTAATGGTATCTGTCCAAGTTAAGTATGGGCCAAGATATTTGCAGGACTACTTCAGAGGACACCTAGAAATTGTGGACGTCTGCGCGGAATAGGCGAAGAAAAGAAATAAAAGACTTCCATGTTGCTGCACTGTTACTCTAGCTGTCTACCAGAAAGCTATGACCACATGGTCACTGCATAGATGCACGGTGTTGATGATCTCACATTAGAGTATGTTGAAAGGCAAGTTGTGGGATGAATACCAGAGAAAAACGGAGAGTAAAGCAGCAGTGATATGTCCACCGCAGAATATTGCATTAAAGACTAGGATCCTACAACACATAAGAGTCATATAAAGGAAACACGGAATGCTTTGTTATGCAGGAAATAAACTGGTTCATTTAAAGGCAAATTGCAATTCTGAAAGCATAATGATCGGCTTAAAGAAAAAGGGAACAATCAGAAAGCCTAAAAGTGCTATTATAAGAAGAAAAGGACACTATGTGTGCTGATTCAGCATTTATACAAGTACAGGTAGATCGCAAGACATGCATGGTGCATTAGACTCGGTGCCACAGCCACATGACAAATAACAGAAGTTTCTTTTTAACCTGGACAAAGCAGATCAGTAAAAGTCATCTTAGCTCATGAATCAGGTTATATAAATCAGAAGGAAGAGGAGATGGCTTCCTCCAATGCCAAGTCTCTACAACAGAAACGAAGATCCAAGTAATGGATGGCTCTATTTCCAAAGTCTTGAAAGCAACTTTGTTATAGTAAGAATTCACAAGACAGGGGATGTTGTTACACTTTATGGATGACAGCTGCTCATACAATAGAGGGTCATACCTCCTATGCAAAAGGAAATATCAAAGATGGATTGTACAGTTACAATATCAGGAAGGCTGATTTATACTGTCATACATGAACATGAGAATTGCATCCATGTGTGCATCGAGTTGGGCATAGGGACCGTTGCAATAAGAAAGCTTAGTTCTGGGAATGAGCTTGCGAACGGCGTTTTCAATTGAGCAATGCAGTCAAGAGATTTTCGAAGTGTACTAGCTGCCTTAAAGGTTAATTGACTAGGAATTCATTTTCTAAAACACAGCAACACTATATCTGCACAGGCCATGACTTGATTCATACAGATGTGTTGTGGTTCCAATGAGCACTCAAACTCCTGGGAAAGAAGGATATTTTCTCACATTTATTGATGATTATCTGATTCCACAATTGTGTACTTGCTTTCACAGCAAAGATGAAGTTGCAGAGAAACTAGAAGAGTACCTTGTGAAGTATTCCAACAATTTGGGAAGAATGCCAAGAGTTGCGTGCTGGACAATGGAACTGAATACACAAGTGGAAGGCACAGCATATTAAAAAAGAATGGGATTCGTGTTTCCAGACTTAACATACCATAACAACAGAACAGAATGGTGTCGCAGAGAGGAATAACAGAAACTCTGTTGTGAAAGTGGAAGAAGTATGCTTTTTATGCGAGTTACCAACAACTTATTGGGGAGAAGAATAATGACTCCCTTGCTATCTTCAAAACAGATTACCAGGGAAAGCTACAAGAAACAACTCCCCATATGAGCAATGGAACAAAAGAAGTCTGAATTAAAGACATAAGAATATTTGGAAGTAAGCATTTGTGCATGTTCCTAGAGAAAAGCGTACAAAAGGGGAAGCTCATGCTAAGGAAGGAAAGTCCTGGTAGTGTACAGTGAAACCCAAAAAGGATACAGATTCTGCACCCAGAGAACAACAATTGACAATCAGCAGAGTAGATAATAATAGATGAAAATCCGTCCCGTATCATCAAATTTTCATGAGGTTACTCCGCAGTAATCCATTTGAGACACAGAAGCACAACCAACAGTCACAAAACCTCAGAATTGCAGGAAAGAGACGCTGAAGTGGTGGGTCGACTTCTCATGCTTCTGAGAGGAATCTGTTAATAACCAGTGACTTCATATCAGGAGTTCCAAAAGGTGCAACTGAGGTGATGTTCCAGATAAACGCATGTCTCTACATGGTGAAGACACTATTGTGAGTCGTGTCCTCAGTACATGGATGTGATGCAACTATTACAGTCATGAAAAGCAGAATTGGATTAAAGCTGCTGATAAGAAAATGGAATCTCTTCAACGCCTTCAGACATGGAAAAATTACCAAGCTATCCACAGGGTTAAGAAAGCAATTGGATGTAATGGATTTCCAAAAAACCAAGTATGTTCTGATGGTAAAGTGCATAGTTTTCTAGCAAGACTAGTTGCTAAAGGGTACTTACAAAAATATGGAGGAAGATTTTGATGCTCATTTCTCAGTCGCTTAAACAAACAACAGTTAGAGTTTTAAGTCTGTAGCAGCGATTTTGCAAAGCATGAAAGTAAGTACATTTTGACATTAAGAAGCTTTCTAAAAGGTGACATTGAAGAAGAGGTGTATATGACTCATCAGGAAAGGTTATATTAAAAAAAGGAGAAAAGAAACATTGTGTGTAAACTCAAAAAATCTCTTTATGGCCAAAACAATCGCAAAGAGCTGGAACACTAAGATTGAATGATGTTCTGCTGAAAGAAGGATTAGAAAGTAGCTTCAAGCTGATCCGTGTTTATACACTAACTGTTCAGAGATAAGTGGATATAATGTTCTTCTGTATGTTGATGATGTCATCATAGCATCATCAAGAAGAAGCTGAAATTACAAAGTTTAAGGGAGAGGCAAACATTTTTTGAACCAACATTTTGAAACAAGGACTTGGAAAATGTGATCTGCAATTATCTGGGAATCCAGAATCCAGGATGAGAGGAAGATGGAAGTTTTTCTCTCAACCAGAGAGCTAAATTGTCACAGTCCTAACCAGGTTTGGAATTTCAGAAGCCAAGGCATTTCAACCCAATGGATCCATCTTACCTTAAGTTGGAAGGAGAAGATGATATAATACCTAACAATGAGTGTTACAGAACAAGCAGGGGGGGGCAATTCTATACATAGCCACAACTATGTCCTGATATTACAGCGATAGGGTATACTGTGACGACGTGTAAGTAAGCACGCGTCTAAGAGACCGGAATGCAGTTAAAGAGTCCTTCAATATCTGAAGCATACTCAAGAAGTGAATATAAAAATATCTGCAAAATGGTTAGATATAAAGTCACAGGCTTACGTGACGCAGACTGGGCCGGAGATTAAAGTGATCGAATAAAGTCAACAAGCGGTTAAACTCTTATTTAAATTAGGAGAAATCCAATTTCTTGGTCAAGCTGGAATGAGGTCGGTCAGTTGCGTTTTCTCTACGAGGCAGAATACATTTCAGCAGATCCATGGCCAGTCAAGTATTTGGTTTGAAAAACTGTTAGAGGATTTGGTAAATAACTCCAATCAACTGTTTCGATTTTTGATGACAACCATGGATGTATTTAATCGCCAGCAGTGAAAAGGTCAATGCCAGGACCAAACACATTGATGTAGACATCACCACCTGCGAGATTTAGTGGAACGTGGTTCTTTGACTTTGTCTACGTAAATCTGTAAGATGATAGCTGATGCCATGGGACAAAGCATTGCCAAGAACCATGTTTGAAGATTCTCAGGGAAGATGATGGGATAATTGGAAAGTAGTGTTGAGTGGGGATGTTGGAATATTACTTATTACTGTGGTGCAACAACCACTTCTGTATGTAATTGCATGTAGTGAGCCTTTGTCAAGGGATATTGTCCATTGTGATAAAGTTAGGCTGTTTAAAAAAAAACTGTGAGAGGAAGACACAGCTCAGATCTTGTTTACTGCAGTGGACTGATAGATTCAGACCATGTTTCTATGTGTGCTGAGAAGTTATACTTGTTCTGTTCAAAGAAAGAAGTTCCTTTTGCTGTTCCCAATACGGTTAATGATCTGGATAATACTGCTCTAACACAAAGAATAGTAACACCGGTCCTACAGTCAAACATGGCGGAGGTCCTGATGTTTTGGGATTTGCTTTTCTGCTATGGCACTGGACTGCTAGACGGGCTGTGCATGGCATTATGAAGTCTGAAGGACTACAACTATTTTTGCAGAATATGTAGGGACCAGTGTGAGAAAGCTGGGTTCTCCCTCAGAGGTCAATGGGTCGTCCAGCAGGACAATGACCCAAAACACACCTCAAAAAGCACTAAGAAAATGGTTTTTGAGAGAAAGCCCTGGAGACTTCTAAAGTAGGCAGCAATGAGTCGACCTGATTCCCATAGAACACCTGTGGAGAGACTCCAATGCAGTTTGGAGAAGGCGCCTTTCATATCTCAGAGGACTGGAGCAGTTTGCCAAAGAGAATGTCTCTAAAATCCAGCCAGAGCATGTAAGAAACTCATTGATGGTATACAGAAGCGGTTGTTCACAGTTATTTGGCTAAAGGGTTTGGCTTTATAACATAGTATTAGGCTGAGGGTGCCAATACTTTTGTCGGCTCATTTTTGATGGGGTCGTATGTTTTGGGTGGAATGATCAATGATTGATTGTTGTTTCATTCGGTTTTGTGGTTTTTTTTCTTTGCAAGCAAATATAAATGAATATTTAATACCAATGAATTTGTGGGCGGGGGTATTGACCCCCCCATTCATTTATCAGGAAGAAACTCGTGTATTATCTGACTGTATTGGCAGGGGGGGGGGGGTGCCAATACTTTTGGCCACCACTGTACACCTTCAACATAATAGAAAATGTATCTATTGGTTTTAAGCATCATAAATCAAGGATTATGTATACCAGGAGTTCCAATAAAGTAACAATGCTGAACAATAAAATAACCACACTTCTTCCACAAAAAATTAATATAATCAGTAAAACAAGAGGTACCTGTTATTTGAGAGGAGGAATATACAGCAATGCACAGATGCTACTAAAAATGAGTAGTATGCAGAGATGAGCTCAATCCACAACACACCTAAAACAATAGACAAGCATAAAAGCGTAAATGAATGCTCCGGCCTGCAGAGTACAGCTCCACGTACAGGTGCCAATAGTAGTGACATTGCCAAGGCAAAGTATAGAAGCTCACCAGCACCAACTGATCCTCCTACATGTTACAGAAAACACAATGTCCTTCCTGAAGTAAGGTGCTTGGTAACCAAGGGAAGCTTGTGTACACAAGTAGGAGATAAGAACTGCTCTGGCTCGAAAAGGATGCAAAGTCAGAACAGCAATGTATTTGGTAATAGTCTTTATTTACCTTTGCCTAATCAAATAAATAAAAATATCTGTTTAATGCTTATGTAGATGTATGGATTCCATCTTTAGGGATCAATAGTGGAAAACAAGCTTTAACATTTCCTATAACCTTCCCTTCATCCACGTCTTCTCTCTACCCCTAGATCAACGTAGTGGACATAAGTATTTTTTCAACCATACTATGTAGCTGGTGTAATACAACAATTCTATCCCTACAGAAACTTTTTACTGCTGGGCTTGTGCAAAACCAAAGTAACCAATCTAAAAAAGTAGACCTGTACTGTAAAGAATGGGTAAGGGTCAGAGCGGCAAACTGAGCACCTGATGTGGCACAGTAACTTTCAGATGATCTCCGACTAGAAATAAAATCTAAAGTTAAAGGGATTATCCAGCTGTTGGCTTATCCTCAGGATAGGCTGTAGGGGATCATATCCCTCACATCCCCATTAATCAGCTGATTGAAGGGGCCATGGAGCTCACTTGAGGGCTGCAGCCTCTTCCATCTTTACACATGCTCATACTCGTGGCACCATAATTTTAGTACAAGGTACTACAACTCTGTCCAGTTGACTTAAATGAGGCAGTGCTGCAGTACTTGGTATCACCTTCAATCAACTGATTGGCAGGGTTGCTGGAAATCAGAACCTCACTGATCTAACATTTACAACCTATCAGGAAGAGAGGCCATCCATTTTGTAAGGCTGAATAACCCTTTTAGGTATCCAATAAAAAAAGGAAATATAGTGGATTATAAAATAAATAAGAACTTAACTTTAACAAATTGAAAGGGCTAGGGAAAGCTGGTGTAATTTGACCAGAAGATCAGAACCAATGTAGTTCAGTTGAACCCAACTTGAGCCACTGGGGATGGTGTGATTAAATTTGTGTCTTGTGGCCATAATACCAAGGCTAACAGGTAGGCCTTATAATCTGTCTCTCTTACCACTGAATTTTGTTTCACTGTACTTCTACTACATCAGAAGCATAAAATCAGTGACGATGACACTCAACTATACACCTCTTCCCGAGACATCACATCTGCCCTTCTACAAAATACCAGTGACTGCCTGTCCTCTGTCTCTGACATCATGTGCTAGAGACATCTAAAACTAAACCTGAACTTCTTGTCTTTCCGCCATCTACTAACTAACCCCTTCCTGCTATTTCTGTCTCAGTGTGTGGCACCACCATTACTCCTAAGCAGCAGGCCTTGGGTTTATTCTAAATTCCAATCTATCCGTAATTCCCTATATCCATTGTCTTGCCCACTCCTGTCAACAGCACCTCTAGAATATCTCTGGAATCTGTCCTTTGCTCACTGTGGAAGCAACCCAGACTCTTATTGTTGCTCTAATTCTTTCTCGTCTTGAACACTGTAACTCCCTGCTTATCGGTCTCCCTCTCTGTAAACTCTCCCCTCTCCAATCTGTCCTGAATGCAGCAACCAGGCTCATCTTTCTTTCCAACCGCTATACTGAAGCTTCACCCCTGTGTAAGTCCCTGCACTGATTACCCATTCAGTACAGGATACAATATAAACTCCTCAATCTCACCCATGAAGCTCTCCATAGCGCTGCACCTCCCTACATCTCCTCCCTCATCTCTGTCTACCACCTTATCCGCTCTCTCTGCTCTGCTGCTATCAAACTACAGACCACAATCATCCGAACCTCCCATGCCCGTCTCCAAGGTTTCACACATGTTGCACCAGTTCTCTGGAACATCCTACCACGTACCATCAGGCCCAATATGAACCTTCAAAATTTTAAGAGTGCCATGAAAATATATCTTCTTAGGCAGGCCTACCAAGACCCCTGATTGGTAACCCCTACCTTCTATCACACACACTTCTGTCACACCCTACACTAGGGCAATCACAGGCACTTATCTGTATATAGATGTACTGTCATGGTGGCAGGTTCACCCAATTTTTATGTAAACCACCCCATATTTATGAAACATGGCTGGACCATTGTAAACTTAGCACTCTCATCCTTTGTCTCACCCATACACCCTTATAGATTGTAAGCTCTTGGGAGCAGGGTCCTCACACCTTGTGTCTAATCTGTAAGTAGCTTTTCTTGTGTAACATCTGTCTTTTTGTCTGTACTTATACCTTCTAAATTGTAAAGTGCTGCGGAATATGTTGGTGCTATTGGGGCTGTTGAGTATGCTGCTTTAATATACTTTGTTATCCATACCAATGACATATTTGTATCTTCAGGAGTTAAGATATTTTCTATATTACAGATGACACACAACTCTACTCATCATTACTTCCTACTACCACAAGGCATTATGGGAAAGGAGCTGGGAAGCTCACTGCGCCCTCTGTTGGTTGTACCAAATCCTCAATTTACTTCTGATTCACTGAATCTGTGAGAAGCAAAAAGGAATATTAGTCAAGCCAGAGATGTTCCCCTTCTTACTTCCTACTACATAAGACCGAAGGCTTAGCAAATGCATTTAATAAATTCTGCTATTTATAGGTACTGAACATCATGAGAAAACAAATAGGTTGACTTTACATCTATGGAAACGGTCTCTTTTTACTGTAGCAGATTACTGAAGGGCAGCACCTACATGACTACATGGTTCTATAGTGATCTAAGTTTGGTTCAGGATCTTGCAGCCATTGCATGGACACTAACACACTGCCCCATACCAGCCGTCTTAAAGTGACTAAATTCTAAGAATAAAGAGTGTTAACCTTTCCTGCCTGATTTCTCAGCTATAGAATTCAGAATTGATCAGAATGTCCAGTTAAAGCCACAAAACATATGTTTTCTAGTAGGTAAACTGTACCATCAGCAGCATTTCAAGGCTGCAAATGTACGTGCATGACAGGTGGATGCCACAAGGTCCATGTCTTAATGCGCTTTACTAGTTTTCATTAGATAAAGGGAATCAATTTCTTGTTTGGCAGGTTCCCCCTCCGGTAATCTTGCAATTGATAATCCATGAAGCTGGCTTTCCAATGCTGGCAGATTCACTGCTGAATGGGGATAAACATTAACATCAATAAGGAATAATGCAGAGTCTAGCTTACGTTGGCAAAATGTTATGTACCTGATGTAATATGTCTAAAACACTGTTAAAGCAACGGCTTCCGATTCGAGATGAAGGTCATGAATTTTATAAGACAGAATACGTGTAAAAGAGTAGTGATTGCCTATACTTTTACATATTGTGAAATGTTTTTTGTTCCTTTAATGGAAAAATCACCTTAAAGGGGTTTTGCCAAGAAGTGAGTTCCTCACCTAACAGGCTGATACACTTGAAAAAGGGGCATTGTGTTTCTGTGTTTAAAAAAAAAAAAGTACCTCCTCTGTGATGTCATCACTCCACCTCTCATGCACGTTCCTGATATTCAGTCTCTGTACGTGAGCAAACATGTTATTCGGCTAATCCACAGGGGATAATTGAACTGCTGCAGGGGGGAGAGAAAGGCTGAGCAGGGAGCGTCTGCATGTTTACTCACATAATTACATTACAACCAATGGATTCTCTATACAAAAGACACAGGATCTTTTCTCCCCAGTCCCTTTAAAGCTCGTCCATGTTCCCTGCCATCAGATAAGAAGTGCAAACAACGCAAGCGTGGCCAGATCAGCTCCTGGTTGTGTCTCATGTAAACGGTCAGGAAACTAAGGGCATCTTAGTCAGGCTGAAGCTCTCAGAGGCTTCCTTTTTTTTTAATCACATATTTTAGAAACGTGATTAAATACCCATTTTGGAGGATCCCACGTCAACATTAGATCGTGGCAAAAGCCCTTTAAGTTCAATATTAGAGAAACCCAGTAGACCAGGTATATTAAAACTGTCTCAGTCGTATGTCTCGTTAGGTTAGTGTATCATTCGTCGCTATGTAAATTTGGTGCATTGTAAGTGCCATGGTCAAAGAATCCCGCCACTTTGATAATGGCTTGGGTGAGTACACTATTTTTACAACACATTCTGCTAAACAACATTCAAAAATGTGTCTAATCTTCTTAGTGTCTGAATTAAAGTGTAGCCTTTTTTATTATTAATACTGAGTATAGTACGCACTGCTCTCAATCCGGGATCTCCACTCCCACGTAGGCACTCATAGACAATATAGGTAGAGCCAGTGCATTAAAACCGTAGTATCTTTAATAGTTTCATTAAAAAGCAGACATTCACCCGTGATTCACAGTATGTCCTATGCGTAGCCGAAATAAAGTGAAACATATACTCAGCGTGTTCGTTGCGGCATAGCCTGCCGTTCAGAGTCCTTTCATGGCGCCGCTCCTAGCATAGGGAGCGATGAAACGCCGGCAATCGAGCAGGACAGAGTAACTCGTGGACGTTTCGGGGATGGCTCCTCCCCTTCCTCAAGCACGTCGGTCACAGGGGATGGTCTAACTTATATACAATTAAAACCAACAACAATACATTAAATACAAAGCAGAGAATTAAGTATTCAAAAATACATAATATGGCAATATGCGGGGCACAAACTGTTGAGTAGATGCCATTCGTGCGACTCATAGAAAAACCCTTAGATTGAGGTTTTCATTTAACCCTTTTGGGGCTAGTGCTTCTAATAAGACGATCCAATATGCCTCTCATTTTAATAGTTTTACGGGTAACTGAGTTTGATCTTCACACATAACTTTCTCTAAAATACACCATTTTAATTCAGTCCCATGTTTGGCCATGGCAAAGTGCCTGGTTACAGATTTTTCACCATATGTCTTTTTCTCCTCCTCCCCAATCACAGCACTATCACTTATTAATGTTATTTGCTTCTTAAATGTACGGATCGCAGAGCGGTGCTCATTGAGCCTAACTTTCACGGATCTCATAGTTTGTCCAACATATATATATCCACAAGGACATTATATATATCCACGCAGTGGCGTTATTTATATGCTTAAATGTCCTTGTGGATATATATAGATCCATGAAAGTTAGGCTCAATGAGCACCGCTCTGCGATCCGTACATTTAAGAAGCAAATAACATTAATAAGTGATAGTGCTGTGATTGGGGAGGAGGAGAAAAAAAAAAAAAGGTGAAACATCTGTAACCAGGCACTTTGCCATGGCCAAACATGGGACTGAATTAAAATGGTGTATTTTAGAGAAAGTTATGTGTGAAGATCAAACTCAGTTACCCGTAAAACTATTAAAATGAGAGGCATATTGGATCGTCTTATTAGAAGCACTAGCCCCAAAAGGGTTAAATGAAAACCTCAATCTAAGGGTTTTTCTATGAGTCGCACGAATGGCATCTACTCAACAGTTTGTGCCCCGCATATTGCCATATTATGTATTTTTGAATACTTAATTCTCTGCTTTGTTATTAATGTATTGTTGTTGGTTTTTAATGTATATAAGTTAGACCATCCCTGTGACCGACGTGCTTGAGGAAGGGGAGGAGCCATCCCCGAAACGTCCACGAGTTACTCTGTCCTGCTAGATTGCCGGCGTTTCATCGCTCCCTATGCTAGGCGCAGCGCCATGAAAGGACTCTGAATGGCAGGCTATGCCGCAACGAACACGCTGAGTATATGTTTCACTTTATTTCGGCTACGCATAGGACATACTGTGAATCACGGGTGAATGTCTGCTTTTTAATGAAACTATTAAAGATACTACGGTTTTAATGCACTGGCTCTACCTATATTGTCTAATCTTCTTAGTGTGGCACGACATGTCCCTTAAGAATTGGCACAGTCAAAAGTGTTTAGGATGTTGGACGGATCGACTGTTTTTGGTGCAGATCTTTTATACATATGGACGTGGTTGATAACTTTATTTTTGTCTGACAGCACGCCATAAATCTGGTGCAGTATGTTTAATACATCTGGCCCAGTATATCTGTGTATAGTAGAATGCAGTGCAACAGCTATGGCAAGACACAAGGGTAAACTACATAGTAATACATGCAGGATTCAGTCACAGTTTTGTTGTAGACTGTGTTTTTGCGAAAAATTGTAATATTTGTGCAATTTTTTCATGTCACTTGAATATTTATTGTCGATTAATTTCTGTAAACTAATACCTGCTGTTAATTCAATACGGGAAAACCATAACAAAGAAACATAGTAGATAATGTTAGAAAAAGTCATTGCTCAATCATGTTCAGCTTTCACCCCAACAGTGTTTATCCAGAGGAAGGCAAAAACCCCTATAATACAGATGTCAATTGTCCTATACTAAAGGAAACATTCCTTCCTGACTCCAAATATGAAAATAATAATAAATCATTGGATCAATATCCTTTCTCCAGAATCTAGGACCCATAATCTGTTATATTATAATTAAAAAAAAAAAAAAAGTCATCTGAGCCCCTCTTGAACTTGTTCAATGAATTCACTATCACAACTTCTTATGTTAGCGAGTTTCACAGTGTCACCACTATTACAGTAAAGAATCCCCATCTATGATGATGGTGAAACCTTCTTTCCTTTAGACCTAGAGGGATCCCCTTTGTAATGGATACAGGCATAGGTGTAAAAAGATCATACAAAAATTCTGTATACTTTCTTTTCACATAGCAAAATTCTGACAGTGCGAACTGTGGAGAGGCCTAAGTTAAAGGGTTATTCCCATTTCCTAACTTCTGGGAGAGCCCTAGAGAATGAGGAGGTGGTTGTGATCTTGCAAATCTCCCCATTATCTTCTTTTGGAATTTCAAATTTAGCCAAGCAAGTTTATAAATGGCGTTACCCTTTGTATCGCTTTATCTATATGCAATTCTCATCGGTATTGTTGCATTTTTGCAGTCTCCCAATGTATTATACTGTGGCTTTTTGCATGCTGGTGTGAACTAGTACCTACTGTAGAGCATTTGCTCATTAATTAACGGCACCTGCTATCTTTTCCCATGCAGCACAAGGGCCAGAGATGCCCGCTGCTGGTATTCACTGTATCCACCAGCCATTGAGCTGTAAGTGTGGCTTTGTAGTTTTTTGATAATTTATGTCCCATTTTTCTGTGGTTTTGTTTTTTGATAGTGTAGGGACTCGCAAGAAATGTGGTCCCTTGCCGTTGGCTTGCGAGCTTGCGTACTTTAGCTACTGTATCTACTAATACCTCATATTTTGATATTTTTCCCAGCATGTTAACTTTTTGCCCTAAAATACTGGGGAGCTTAGGGTACAAGTATTCTGTGCAGTGCACCTTCCAAGTGCTGGGCAGCTTGCCCACATTTTTTTTTTTTTGTGGGTGATATAAGCTGAAACCCAGCATGGTGTAACAGTATAAATGGCGTTACCCTTTGTTTCGCTTTATCTATATGCAATTCTCATCGGTATTGTTGCATTTTTGCAGTCTCCCCATGTATTATACTGTGGCTTTTTGCATGCTGGTGTGAACTAGTACCTAGAGCATTTGCTCATTAATTAACGGCACCTGCTAACTTTTCCCATGCAGCACAAGGGCCAGAGACGCCCGCTGCTGGTATTCAGTATATCCACCAGCCATTGAGCTATAAGTGTGGCTTTGTAGTTTTTTTTTTTTTTTTTTTTAAGCAAGTGTTCTTGGCTGTATTCGGAAATCTCATATAAACAAATTAAGAGAAATGCGCAAGTATGTCAAGTTCTATGTTCTCTGTAGTCAGATGCTTCCGTCTCCTGACCTGGAAATTTGAGAATGAGAAGACCTCTTTAAAGCTAATAGGCATCAGACGAAGACTGTGCCCTGCTCTCTACCATGTGCCATATAAAATACTGGTGTAATCTTAAGTGGCAAACAGGCATTTGGGCCCCACCATTAATTAGGGTCATAAAGTATTGCTGCCTTTTTACTCAATATAGAAACATCCCTAATGCTGAAGTTTATTAAAAAAAAAAAAAAATACAAACTATTATTAAATGAGCATTTTTTCCAATGCACAAATAAAATTATTTCCAAATCAGACAATGTGATTTTCTGGATTTGTTTTCTCATTTTGTCTCTCATAGTTGAGGTCAGGGCCGCCATACAGGGGGTACAACCGTACTCCCGTATGGGGCCCGGTGGAATAAGGGGGCCCGCGGCAAGCGGGCCCCCTTATTCCTCACAGCAGAGCGGGGCCGGCGGCCGCAGCCCCGAAACCAGGCTCCGCCTGGCCCACAGTGTGGGCCCCGAGCTCCTGGGGGCCCCCGGAGGCAGGCCGTCGCTCCCCGGGGCCCGCCGGGGCTTTCCGGTCTCTGAACGCCCGGGCCCCCGCGTCCCGAGCGCTCAGAGACCGGCCCGGGAGTTGGGGACTGATGTCCCCGACTCCCGGGCTGCGCGGTGGTAAAGCGGAGCACAAGCGCCACTAGCGCTTGCACTCCGCTGTTTCTCCCCGGCAGGCTGAGGCTTAGGTCTTCAGCCTGCCGGGCGCCGGCCCTACTGCTGACGTAGGCGGCACGGTGACGTCATTTAAACCCGCGCCGCCTATGCAGGGCGGCAGGAGGCGGCGGGAGCACGGAGCGGCCGGGAGCGGGAGCGAGGCTCAGTTAAGTGACTGATTTGGTTTTTTTTTTTTATATATAAGGGGGCCCTGACTGCTCCCTTTAATCAAAAGGGGGGCCCTGCTGCTCCCCTACAACTAAAGGGGGCTCTGACTGCTGCCTACAACTAAAGGGGGCCCTGATTTGCTGCCTACATTAAAGGGGGCCCTGATGCTCCCTATATCTAACGGGGGACCTGGCTGCTGCCTACAACTAAAGGGGGCCCTGCTGCTGCCTATATCTAAAGGGGGCCCCTGGCTGCTGCCTACAACTAAAGGGGGCCCTGGCTGCTGCCTATTCTAAAGGGGGCCCTGACTGCTGCCTATATCTAAAGGGGGGCCCGGGCTGCTGCCTATATCTAAAGGGGGGCCCCTGGCTGCTGCCTATATCAAAGGGGCCCTGACTGCTGCCTATATCTAAAGGGCCCCTGACTGCTGCCTATATCTAAAGGGGGCCCTGACTGCTGCCTTATATCTAAAGGGGGGCCCTGGCAGCTGCCTCTATCTAAAGGGGGGCCCTGGCTGCGGCCTACAAACTAAAGGGGGGCCCTGGCGGGCGGCCTACAATTTAAAGGGGGCCCCTGGCTGCTCCCTTTACAACAAAAGGGGGCCCTGCTCCCTGCCTACAACTAAAGGGGGGCCCTGCTGCTGCCTACAACTAAAGGGGGCCCTGCTGCTGCCTAACTCAAAAAGGGGGGCCCCTGCTGCTGCCTAACCTCTAAAGGGGGCCCTGGCGCTACCTAACCTCTAAAGGAGGGCCCTGACCGCCTACAAACTAAAGGGGACTCATGGCTAGGTACCCACCAACCTACCAGGGGCTGGCCTACCAACTTATCCGACGGGTGTCTACCTACCTAAATAGGGCCTATCTAATTACCGGGACCTTTCCCATTTGCCTACCTACCTGGTAATATAATGTTAGGGGAGCAGCCCATAGCTGTGGCATTATATCCAGGGGGGTGAGTCGTCTCCCCACCCGCCAACCCCTTAGGAATACTAGACCTGTAAGTTATGCTTGTACCCGCTCTCCCACCCCTGGAATTTTTGTACAGAGGTGGGAATAGGAAAAGAAATGCTTGAAAATTGAGGATTCTAAGATTTTTGGGGTGTAATTCTGCAGGGATGGGGTTGTGGCCGGGGGCAAGTCATTATGGCGGTGTGGAACGGATGCAGAAGAAAAGGGAAATAAGAAACACTCAAGAGAAGAGAACGACTCCTCAGATATGGACGTCTCTGGTGAGTCCCTGATTTCCCGCGGTTAATTTTTCTCTATAAAGGATCAGTGCTGTATTTACTGTAATGTGATGTTTAAACCTGAGTGGTGTCTGACCTCTATGTGGTGGTGTTGTAGGGTTTTACCTGAGCTGGTGTCTGACCTCTATGTGGTCTCTATATGGCAGTGTTGTAGGTTATACCTGAGCTGGTGTCTGACCTCTAGTGGCTCTATATGGTGGTGTTGTAGGTTATACCTGAGCTGGTGTCTGACCTCTATGTGGTCTCTATATGGTGATGTTGTAGGTTAAAACCGAGCTGGTGTTGACCTCTATGTGGTCTCTATATGGCAGTGTTGTAGGGTTTTACCTGAGCTGGTGTCTGACCTCTATGTGGTCTCTATATGGCGGTGTTGTAGGTTAAAACCGAAACTGGTGTCTGACCTCTAGTGGTCTCTATATGGTGGTGCTGGTAGGTTATACTGAGCTGGTTTGACCTCTATGTGGTCTCTATATGGTGGGGGTTGTAGGTTATACCTGAGCGGTTGTCTGACCTTTATGTGGTGTCTATGTGATGATGTTGTAGGTTGTACCTGAGCTGGTGTCTACCTCTATGTGGTGGTGTTGTAGGTTATACCTGAGCTGGTGTCTGACCTCTATTGGTCCTATATGGCAGTGTTGTAGGTTATACCTGAGTCTGGGGTCTGACCTCTATGTGGTCTCTATATGGTGGGGGGTTGTAGGTATACCTGAGCTGGTGTCGACCTCTATGTGGTCTCTATATGGTGAAGTTGTAGGTATATACCTGAGCTGGTGTCTGAACCTCTATGTGGTTCTATATGGCAGTGTTGTAGGTTATACCTGAGTGGTGTCCCGACCTCTATTTTGGTTTTCTATATGGCGGTGTTGTAGGTTATACCTGAGTGGTGTCTGACCTCTATGTGGTCTCTATTGGTGGTGCTGTAGGTTATACCTGAGCTGGTGTCTGACCTCTATGTGGTCTCTATATGATGGTGTTGTAGGTTATACCTGAGCTGGTGTCTGACCTTTATGTGGTGTCTATGTGATGATGTTGTAGGTTGTACCTAAGCT
Source organism: Phyllomedusa bahiana (assembly GCA_025379985.1). NCBI lineage: Eukaryota > Metazoa > Chordata > Amphibia > Anura > Hylidae > Phyllomedusa > Phyllomedusa bahiana. Next base: position 15,131 of record JAODAL010008232.1, on the reverse strand, counting down.
GGTGTCTGACCTCTATGTGGTCTCTATATGGTGATGTTGTAGGTTATACCTGAGCTGGTATCTGACCTCTCTGTGGTCTCTATATAGCGGTGTAGTAGGTTATACCTGAGCTGGTGTTGGACCTCTAATGTGGTGGGTTGTAGGTTTTTGTCGGCGCTGGTATAATGCCAGCGTACATGTGTCCCTGATTGACCCTGTTATAGGAGTACACTTACTTTCTTGCTGGTGTTTTATTTTAGAAGGTGGTTGAGGTGCGTGACCAAGGGAAAAAATGGAGGGGATATTGTATGTGGGCTGGTGGGGGTGGATATTGTATGTGGGCTGGTGGGGGGGGTGGATATTGTATGTGGGCTGGTGGGGGGGGTGGATATTGTATGTGGGCTGGTGGGGGGTGGATATTGTATGTGGGCTGGGGGGTGGATATTGTATGTGGCCTGGTGGGGGAGCGGATATTGTATGTGGGCTGGGGGGGGGAGCGGATATTGTATGTGGGCTGGTGGGGGGAGCGGATAGTGTATGTGGGCTGGTGGGGGAGCGGGTAGGTATGTGGGCTGTGGGGTGAGCGGATAATTGTATGTGGGCTGGTGGGGGATATGGATGGAGTACTTAGCCCTGTGTCTATGATATGTGAGACAGACAGACATGTGACTCACTTGCTATTGTATACAAAAATACAGTTCTTTTTGCACACTGTATTATGTGGTAAAATGGGCGCGTTTATGTCCGGGAAAGGGCCCTTTTTTTGCTGGGGGTGGGGCGATCGGGTTGCTGGGGGCGGGGTTTACATGGGGGGGCGCCGGTGCTTCAGCTGTATGGGGCCCTGAAATTTCTGTTGGCGGCCCTGGTTGAGGTTGACCTATGATGTCAATTCCAGGCCTCTCTCATCTTTTTAAGTGGGAGAACTTGCACAATTGGTGGCTGACTAAATACTTTTTTCCCCCACTGTACTTTGGCAGAGAAATAGAGGGGCTTTTATACACCTTGGGCTGTTATTTTATCTTAAAATGCTATCTCATACAGTGTTTCCTCAGGTTACAACGGCCTCATTATAAAATATTTTTATCATACAATGATTTTTCTTGGAACCACACTCACCATACAATGTCGCAGACACTACTGATCTGCGGCTCATGTGATTGACTGGAAGATCCAACCAATTATCATGAACATTTTACTTGTAAAGTCTCTGTATTAGATGTATGCAATGACTGGTGGTCTAAAGCGCCTCTCTACATTACAGTATGGTACTACATGTTCTCTTACTACTCTTTATATGTGTTAGGATGAGCGGCTCCTTGGGCAACAGGTGAGGCCCCATTTTATTTTTTCTGGTACATTGTATATAAAGTACATGACCCAAAGAAGTTCCTGTCCTTAATAGAAGGGGATTTCCATCTTCCAGCAGCTCTTTCTGATGTTATATGGAAGGTTCTATATCATACAACCCTGTATGTCATTAAACGGTGGGGATGATATGATGCCATATTTAGTCTCATTACTATTGTTAGCTCATGCACTACACCATTGTGCAGAGACGGAACTAGTATAAAACAGGTATGGCAGCAATATAAAACCCATATTATATATATATATATATATATATATATATATATATATATATATATATATATATCTATATCCCTCTTTTATGAATAATTTGACTGCATATTTATTGCACTATCCTGCACTCCTGCGAAGAGGTTAAAAGTTCTAAAAGACTGACCATCCAATAATCAAAGGGATAAATGGTATATGATATAGGATCATCTAGCTCTCCACCATACAGTACAATACATAAAGTGGGTAATGTGGACAGCTTTATCTGAACACTGATTGAAGTCTCAGAATTATCACTCAAAGAACATCATTCCACTTATCTCCCTAGCTCTCTAGTTAGCAGATGGAGTCTTTTTAAATGTTAGGTTGAATTCACATACATTGAAAATAGCTCCTGACATATAAGCCAAGGTATCCTTAAAATGTATTACCCAATATTACATGCTTGACTGGAGAACTAGAATACTAAAATACTACCTAACTTTCTGCTGCAATAATAATGAAATTGTACAGATTTTCCCTGCGAATTTCCAAATATAAAAAAAGAATTTAAAATTTGCAATTGTGAATCTTGCTGCACATCTGTTTGTAATACACAATAAAATTAAAAGCAGTAGGTTTACTTGCAGATTTCAGTTTCCCTATTGAAGGCAATTGGTAAAATCTGTAAAAAAATCCATTAACAGGCTACAACTGAAAGTAACATGAACAGGAGTTAAAAATTCCCTGTCAACAACTTCAAGATCATGTACATGAGATATCTGCAGACCTCATTTAAATGGCTGATACAATAATCTGCTATGAATTTCCTGTGTGCTAATCCACATGGAAAATCTAGAGCAAATGCAATCCACGTGCATTTACACAAAAAGTGGACATTCACATGACATCTAAAGATATGAAAGGAAGTGTAATGCAAAGAAGCAACATTAGATACAGAAAACGTGTGATATCAAGGCAATACTGGCAGAACTCCTTTCAGAGGGCCTAACCATACTTATGAAAAAAATGGGCTCACTAATATAGTGCAAGATAGGAACTAGTAATGGGCAAGGTTCCAGATTCTTTGACTGCATGGGGTCCTGAAATTGCTGAAAATAGAAGAAGGCCAAGATGCTAGACAGACCACATTTTTGTGCATAAATGCATCAAAAAAGAGAATAAAAAAAAGAAAAGAATAAAAAGGGCATCAACGAATAAATGCATGAAATACACATAGAAAAAAAACACAGACTCTTAGGGGGACCGAGATATGGGTAATTTATAAGGACAGGGGAGAGCCTCAGTGGCGTTTGAAAGACCAACCTCGAAGAATTTTTTTTTGCTAATGAGAGGCTCCAGAAGTAGCTTCTAGAATTGGGCAACACAGGGTGCCGCAGATAAAGTGATGTGGCAGGCAGTATAGCAAATACTAATGTGATTAATACTAATGTGTAATGTGCGAGGGAGGGAACCTGGAGGTTCAGTTGTTGTTAAGAGAGGCAGGAATGCCCCCTGTATCAGCTGTTGATAGTTTCACATTGGTTGTTTTAGTTGGGAAAGTTAGATTTATTAAAAATGGAGAAGAATGTTGATGTTATGTTATTACAACTCCGTGTAATTGTATGCCATGACTATGAGGAGATGTCTATGATATTTTTGTACCAATATACTTTTCTTCTCAAAAAAAATAAAAAATAAAAAACCCCCACAATTTATATGCGTGTATTGCTCTTAAAATACATATACATTCATTAGCATCCTTTTTACGCTGCGTGAACATAGCATAAAGTGTACGCCATGAGTACTCCACATCCTTCCAATGCTAAATGAAGGCAAAATAATGTCCATCTGTCTAGTATATGTCAGTATACTACAAAAAAAGGTATGGATGTCATAGTAGACTCTGTTAAACTGGTTGCTGGCTGCTTCCTTTGTATTTTTCAGTTAAAGACGTTCCACATGTGCTTAATGGGAGACAAGATGGAAACGCTGCAGGACATGTTTAGGCCGCACAAGAAGCTGGAGCAATGTCGTCCGTGAAGATGAAATTAGCCCTGTGTTGTGCATGCAGAGGCACAATGACTGGATTAATGATGTTATTCAGGTAGTAGAGGTTTGTCACTGTGCCATTCACAAAGTGTAGTTCTGTATTGACTAGACACCCCTGCCCACACTGTAACCAGCACCACCAAAGACTCGTCTGGTGACAACAATTGCTGATGCATAGTCTCTTCAGCATCTTTGTCGGCCATCACTTCTGCTCAGAGTAAATTGACTTTTAGCACCGACCAGCACTTAAGACCACTGATCACTCGTCCGGCATAGATGCTCCCTGGCCCATGTAAGACAATGACGCCTGTGCTTGGTGGTGTGATCAGGTACCCTTGTAAGTCGTCAAGCAGGCAGACCACACTGACGTAATAGGTTACGTATGATCTGATGTGACACTTGGGTGCCTTTCACTTTCCTTAATCATGCTGGGAGTTGTGTGTCATTCATCAGCTGGTTCCTCAGGGCATTGTTTGCAATGAAGCGGTCATCAGTGTGTGAAGTAGCCAAAGGACGTCCACGTCTTTGCCTTTCTGTGACTCTTCTAGTCTCTCTGTATCTCTGATACAACCTGCTGATGACACTCTGACACTCCAAACTCGGTGGCCACTTCCATCCAGCTTGAATCCTCGCAGATGAATTGTAAGGTGTAAGGTGTTGTCTTGGTCTCATGATGTCAAAATTTGAACAGCATGATGAGGTGGACTGTTGAAATGCTAATTCAAATTGATCTCCTAAATTTATTGTGCGATTCAGTGATCAAACATCTGTTGGGAACTTTGCCATTAAGCTCCTTTTAGAGATCAGCAAGTTGTGCTAAAAGTACTGAAACATTGAGCAGTTGGACATGTGCACCTAAAGTTAAGAGATTCTCATTTAGTTCATTAAAAAAAAATTTCAAGAAATTTTATGTTCATCTTAAAATTTCAACCAAAAGCCAAATATCCCTAACTTTTTGTGAGCAGGGTATGTATAGATGGATGCTCGAAGCTCCTCGATTTCCATACCCTTATGCCTTGTCCTTCTTGGTGTTAAACTTATAATATATATATTCGAGCATCCATCTATACACACACTGCTCACAAAAAGTTGGGGATATTTGGCTTTTGGTTGAAATTTCAGGATGAACATAAAGGGCAACATGTATGATTTTTGGCATCCAGGCGCCATTTTTTTTGCGCACAATAGTAGTGTAGAAGCTACGAACCTGTTCTACAACGGGTCATAAATCGGGCACATTCTAGTGCAAAAGCGATAAATCTGACTCAGGTAGACCACTTTTAAAGTGCTCTACCTGTTCCAGCAGCAATGCGCCTGGATTTTCCATACTAAAGCTACAAATGTGTAGCTTCATACGGTTATAGTGCAACACGCCTCCAGCACGCCCCCCGATCTTGGGCACATTACAAAGTGCAACGGGCACTCTGTAAAGCAAGTTTAAAAATATAGCGCACTGGCGCAACCCCGTTCATACATGTCCCCCAAAATAAACAGTGTATATATACACAGTATCTCACAAAAGTTAGTACACGCCTCACATTTTTGTATATATTGTTTTATATCTTTTCATGGAACAACACTAAAGATTTGACACTTTGATACAATCAAACTGTTAGGGTAAGTTCACCCGGCTTAATTGCGGGGCGTACTGTACACCACGCAATTAAGCCGGGTGTTCGGGAGTCGCGCTGATCATCGCGTACTCCCATGGCACGAGAGGGCAGCAGCCCGCTGGCCCCATAGACACGCATTACTCGCGGGGAGAGAGCTGTGGATTACCGTAATGATTGGGGCGCATTTCGCTCATATTAGAGCGCAGTACGCCGCAAAATACGCAGCGAAATGCACCCCAAATAAGCCGAGTGAACATACCCTTATAGCCAGCTTGTATAACAGTGTAGATTTGCTGTGCCCTTAAAATAACTGAACAAAATGCCATCAATGACTAAACCGCTGACAACAAAAGTAAGTACACCCCTAAGTGACAAACACTCCCCTACGTGAATCTGGCCTACCAAACCAAGATCATTAAAAGTTAACATATATATGGATAGTATTAACTATGTTAAAATGTGGCTTATAAAATTCTAAAACAATGCGGAAAAGACATTTCGCTGTAGGCTTGGAGCAAATCAATACTTTCAGCAACACTGCAGCTTTACCATCTGGGTTATTTAGCTTTTCATTTCCTAACTAATAATTTGGTCTCATTTTTTATTTTTATCTTTAATTCTGCAGGAAATACACAGGAATCAATGTATACAGCCAGTAAAAGAGGGAATCTGGCTGTTTTTAATATGTTTTCGCTAGAAGCAGACGATGCCTGTGCTGTAATCCTTACATGGCAAGCCGGTTAACCTAAGAGGAAATAGAACATGTCCTACTTTCTCCTGTGTCTAATCGATCATTCGTTTGGTTATCCACACATTATGTGTTTTTATCCACAGGAATCAATGATCGCTTTGTCTGGATACATCTACTCTACAGTCTGTTGTCAAAAATATAACAAACATGATGCGCTAAAGATAAGGTTCATTCAAGGTAACGTTAAAATCAGGAGCCAGGGAAAAGCTGCACCCAGTAATGTAAATCTCTACTATGTGCAGCAAAAGCACAATGGATATCCGACTTCTACCTGACCACAATGACCTTTTATGAAAAGGAGTGTCACGTAGGTCATGTTAAAATAGACTGAGGTTTTGCACAGGGTCACCCTTTTTGGCTCGGCCCCCATGTGGAGAGGATAAATGCAGCCCCATAGGGATTTCTAAGGCACTCTAGCTTTTTCATTTTTCCAGATCGCCTTCTACATATTTGTCTCACTTATTTTATGAAGCTTTTCATACATTTTCTGGGTTTCTATGTGTGTTTTTAATAATTCTCATTCATTTTATTGACACTCCTATTCGTGAAAAGTTGTCATCTATTGTCAATGTGTTTTTGGTGGCTACCCATGACACTTAGGGAGACATGTATGAACAAGGTGAATCGAAGTTCATTTTCTCATCTGTTTTTCAGTGTATAATGCACCTGAATGTATGAAAGTGATTTTTGTGCGTTCATAAATGGTATCTAAAGTTCATTGCGCCTCGCCTCTGTTTTTGGTGCATTATGGAACTTAGGCGCCTAAGCAGGGGCGTAACTACCGGGGTAGCAGTGGTAGCAGTTGCTACGGGGCCCGGTGGCTTGGGGGGGCCCCGCAGCCCCGCGGCAGCTGCTATCACCGCTGCTACCCCGGTGATGCCGCTCCTGGGCCCCCAGCAGTGAACACAACAGTTCGCTGCGGCGGTGCTGGGGGCGGGGCGGGGGGTGGGGGGGAAAGGGGGGCCGCCGGCAGGCTCCGCCCCCTTGCTTCACAGAGGCCTTTTAATTTTGTTTTCACGTCCGTCGATGCGCATAAAATTAAGCTGTACTGAGTCGGGAAGCTGTGCCCCCTGCCCCTCCCGAACATCGCTCAGCAGGCGGCGTGGCGGAATTCTCACCCGCCCCCCTGCCGATTTCCTGTCCTGACCCCCCCTAAAGCAGGGCTTGGGCGGGGAGGAGACGAGATATGGGGGGGGCCCCGGCCCAGGAAAATGAAAAGGGGGGGGGGGAAGGGGGGTTTGGCCCTTTACCTACAAGGGGGCCCTTTACGGGGGGAGTTTCACCTCCCAAAGGGGGCCCATTACGGGGGGGTCCTGCCTAAAAGGGGGGCCCTATAACTGGGGAGGGCTCTGCCTACAAGGGGGCCCTATTACGGGGGGGGGGCAAACCCTACGGGGGGCCCTATTACGGGGGAGGGGACTAACCTACGGGGGCCCTTACGGGGGGAGGGAAAGCATACCTACAGTGGGCATATTACGGGGGGGGGAAGCTATCCTACGGGGGCCCCTTTACAGGGGAGTATCCTACGGGGGGGCCCATTACTGGGGGAGGGGAGCTTACCACGGGGGGCCCATTATTGGGTGGAGCAAACCTTAAGGAGGCCCTATTACTGGGGGGAGCTTCCCTAGGGGGGCCTATTCGGGGGGACCCTATCCCAACGGGGGGCCCTATTATGGGGGGGGGGAGCTATACTACAGGGGGCAAATTTAGGGGGGGGAATATACTTCAGGGGGCACTATTATGGGGGGGAAAACAAACCCACGGGGGCAGTTTTAACTGGGGGGGGAAACATACCTACGGGGGCACAACTTTGGGGGGGGGGGGAAAAACCTACGGGAGGCACTATTACGGGGGGGGGGAAACATGCCTAAAGGGGGCCCCCCTATTAATTGGGGGGGGAAAGTACGCCTAAGGGGGCCCCCTTTATTTTTGGGGGGGGAATTCCCAACAGGGGGGCCCTAAAACGGGGGGAATATCCCAAAGGGGGGGGCCCTAAATAACTAGTGGGGGGGGAACTATCCCAACAGGGGGCCCAAATAACAAGGGGGGGGGAATATGCCAACAGGGGGCCCTAAAAAAAAGAGGGGCAGAAATATGCCAAAAGGGGGCCCGAATAACAAAGGGGGGGGGGAACAACCTACAGGGGCCCCTAAAACTTGAGGGGGGGAACTATCCTACGGGGGTTTAAAAGCGGGGGGGGAAACTATTTGCTTATAGGGGTCCTAATTAGGGGGGGGGACTTTTTCTGCCTACAAGGGGGCCCAAATCTACGGGGGGGGACTATTCGCCTATAAGGGGGGCCCTAATCTAAAAGGGGGCCCCTATTCTACATACAGGGGTGGCCAAGTAAGGGCCCCCCATTCAATCTACAGGGGAACCCTAAGCTACCGCCCGGGGGCCCGAAGCTGCCACGTCCCCCCTAGCTACTGCCCGGGGGATCCTACTACCGCCCGGGGGCCCATTTTGTACTACATCCCGTAGGGGCCCCCAAAATTACCAGGGATAATTCTTACCATTGGGCCATTAAAAGGGGGATTTTTGTACAAAGGGGAGGGGGCACTCATTTGGGGGAAAATATAAAAAAAAAAGTGAGGCGTCCGGTTTTTTTGTGTTGTAAATTCTAAAAGGACGATGGGGGCGAGCAAGTCATCAGGAGGTCGGAACCCAATAGAAAGAAAAGGGAAATGAACACACCTCAGAAAAGACGCCCCCTGTGAGGCCCTAATGTAAGTAAACTATTTCAAACACCTGTGTATCTGATATTACCACTATAGGTCATGTATGGGGGAATATACAGTCTGCAAGCCTGTGACAAGTATAAAACCACTATTTCACTATTTCGTATTATTGGTCTTTGTGTATAAGTAATAGTATAGGGTATTACAGTCACTTTTTTGGTCATTTTCCCGGGGGTATATCAGGTTCCTATGAATGGGTTATTGTTAATATTGGTTTTGGTATAGTGGATTTTTTTGGTAGCGATGTTGGGTTTATGTAGGGAGTTTTCACCCCTTGTATCACAAAACAGCATGTCCGGGTTAAAGTTCGTGATCGGGGAGGTGGCAAGGGGGGGGGGGGGGGGGGGGGAAAGGGGGCCCCATCCAAAAGTTCGCTAGGGGGGGCCCGGGTTTCTTAGTTACCCCCTGCGCCTAAGTAATGTGCAAAAAATTATAAAGGCTATAATAGGGGGGAAAAAAAAGAAAATCTTTAGTTTTGCTTGTCAGTGATAGAAACTATGGTATGATCTTGCTTGGTGGACCACAGGCCCCCAGCAAGACCTGTAATGTGCTGGCTCTTGCTGTATATCGAATAAAGGGGGAAGCAGCAAACAAAATTTAAAATTTAATGTGTAAAAAATTAAAAAAATTAAAAATTGAACAAAAAATCAGTGGGTTATTAATGTAAAATTATTTTAGTTTATGAATTTTAAATACATTTTATGGGAGAAAATTTTTTATATTTTTGGGATATTTTATTTTTTATTTAATTTTTATGATAACATTTTTTACTAAATTTAAATAATTTAATTTTTATAAAAGTTTTTATAAAGATCAAAAATTTCTTTTTTATTAATGTACTGGGGTTAGTTGAGAAATATTGGCCCTTTTTTTTTTGCCCCCTTACAGAAATCTATCTCCACTTGACTCCCAGGCTCAGGCAACCACATTCACAAAATCTGCCTGCTGAGCATAATGCACCTAGTTTTGCTGAACCACATTTAAATATGTTTAATAACGGTGTGGTGCGACGCCCCCCGAAGCCCCTCAGGTTAGGAGTTAAAAACGTAGGTTTTACGAACAAGCTCTTAAGCATGTTCACGGGTTAAAAATGGGCCCCTTTTGGTCCGTAATTACGGCCGAAGTTGCAAATTAAGGGCCGAAAACCCCATTCATTACGGTAATCCACAGTTCTCATAGAGAACTATGGATTTCGTCCCTCTCCCTGCCGGCGAAGCCGCCGGGCGGGGAGATAATTTTACTGGAATTACAGCGCTATACGGCCGTGGCCCCAAATTCAAGTCTATGGGCCCCCCCCCCGGCAAAGTGCCCCCCTCCCCCGCTGCCTCCCCTCCCCCCGCCTCCCCCCCCCCCCCGGCCCCCCCCCCACCGAAATTGCGGGGTGTAATTAGCCCTGCAAAACACTGTGTGAACATGAAAAAACATTCATTTGCCGCATTAAAACCCCCACTTTGCAATTTGAAGCCAGAAGGAGGGGAAAAAACCCCAAAAATTTTATGTCTCCCCCTTTCATTTTTTTTTGGGTTCACCTGCCACAATGCTATAAATGTGAGATGTATGTGTTTTTTTTTCAAAATGTCCCTCTATAAGTATTGCAATGGCTGCATTAGTGGATTTATTGCATTGTGGCATTGGAGGTTGCATTCAAGCAGTTGATGATGTTCTATTAGAGTGTACAATCATTGTATGGCCCTGACTGGATTTAAGGCTCCATTAACACAAATATGGCCTCTGGAAACTGTTGAGATACCATAAAACATTTATCTGGATGGATACCAGGGTATAGCCATATAGAGGAAGTGGGGAAAAATCTTTGGGGAAAATTTTTCACATTACATTGATGGGTAATACAAATGGGGGGATAAAAGTGGTGTAAAATTTAGCCCAATTTTCCAAACCCCCATTTAAATTTTTTTTGGGGAGATACTAATAAACTCTAATAGTGCTATTTTTGTAATTATTTTTTTTTAAAACGCCATTAATTCCGGGGGTTTTACATTCAAAAAGTTTTCATATATAACAAAAAATCCCAAAATACTAAATAACAAAATAACTTTTAATTGGTTCAGAGGAAAAGCGGGCCCGCCCCCGCGAAGGCCCCTTTTCAATTGCCAATGGAGGGGGTATAGACAGAAGGTGAAGGGCGACATGTTTTTGGGGTATATGCAAAAGGGCTATTTTGATTTTTGGCAATCCGAAGAAAGGAATTCCCGGGGTTTCTTTTTGAAAGTTTTAAAGGTGGAGGAGAGTCTGCGGTTGGGGTAAGCCCCCCCTGTGGCCTTCCCCCCCTACATAAGGGGAACCCCTACCTCTAAACCCCTACCCAAAAAAACTCAAGGGTCAGTTTTGTTTTTTTTTTTCCACACAAAAACTTGACCCCTTGGGTTTTTTTTTTCTCTGCTAAAAAATCTCTTTTTATCTATACTTTTTTCTGTACCTGTCCCTTTTACACCTGCGTTCCCCCCCGGCGCCTATCTAGCCTGTTACCATCCTGGGACCCGTGCCTTAGTTCTTTTTCTATAAACCCCGACTGCCCCCAACCCCGTTTTTAAAAAGGCTACACCTGCTTGCCCTGTCTCCCCTCCCGAAACCCGCTGCCCGGAAAACCTGCACATTTTCCCACCCCCCCGGGGTTTTACCATCTGCGCTCGCGGTGGGCCCCCGAGGATCCACCAACCCGCAAAGTTTTCCAGCCACAGGGTTTGGAACGTAATAAACCCCCCAAAAAACTGCAGCAGGAGAGGGTAGCCGGGTATGAGTCCAAAAGGCTTGTATCAAAGTAAAACAACCATTTTAATACTTGTGAGTAATCACATGGGGTAACATAGTTTTAACAAATCACACATCACCTGGGTACTGGGTGGATGTACTGATCAACCACACTACAAAAACATCAAACAGGAAACATGTCCCGGAGATGGAAGGATGCACATTTTCTGGTATCAGTTAAAGAATGCTCCAGTTGTCCCTGGTATGTGCGGCCCCACACACTCACTTTATAAACTCCCATAACCTCACGTACAAGTGAAATTCATACAAAGTAAACTTGCTCCAATACCTCTAATAAAACCCATGCACAAGATTACCAGGGCGTTGTATGATTGCCTTGGCAGCGGTCCTGGCCAGTGGGTGACATGTGTCTCCATGTCTGATGTGATATCGAATGGGAAAGTGAAGGTAAAGAGACACTTTAAGTTGAATAATAGCTCTCTGAAATATCAGTCTGTGCTTTACTAATGGACTGGCATGTCAATAGCTGGGAATTTATATTTCCTGCAACAATAATCAGATTGGCCTTGCTTTGTAGAGGAAGCAATTCTGATTTACTTTTTTAAGGTGTACCAAAAATTGTAACTGCTCGTTAGTCGTTACGGGTTGATGAGGTCACCATTTATTCTTCATGTGATCCTGCAGCTATTCACAGGCCTAAGCAGGAATTGGCAGCAGGTCATGTAAAGAATAAATGGCGATGTCATAGACCGGGATCACCGTGACCGTGATCATAGTAAGGCTATGTCTACACAGCACAGAAATATCGTCGGATATTGAAACCGCTGAGACTCCGACGGCATACTGTGCTGCATAGACGGCACTGAACAACCCAGGCTGTAGTCTATACAGCACGGGTTTTTAACCACCGCATTAAAAATCCGGTGGAACATGCAACATGTTGCATATTCAGCCGGAGTTTAGTGGTTTGTCGTAGATTTCCCATACATTGTACATGAAAGGAAGACAAAAACTAAAACCAACCGCGGTTTTTGTGCAAATCATTGACAAAAAAATACGGTCTTAAAAAGGACAAAATGCTGTCAGCTTTCCGGCACTTTTTTGTCCTATGCTGTGTGGCCCTTAGCCTAACATGACAAATATAATTTAGGCCATTATAGCATACAGGAGGCACAATTTACATAATGTTAGCAGTATAGTTGGCTACAAAGGAAAAGTGATTGAATATCATCAAATAGAAGTTTGCACAATTGCATAAGACTATTAACGTAAAGGGGTTGTCTCACTACATTGATTCATTTTACCTCAGTCCTGTTTTTTTTGGTTTCATTTTGAATTCAGGGGCGTGTTCACTGGCTCTACTAGGCTGGCAGTAGAAGCCAGGTCTGTAGCTATAGCAGCCAGTGCTGGCAGCCTATCAGGATAAAACAAACAGTCTGTAGCTATAGTGACCTGAGGAGCTGATGCAACCCATACAAGAGGAGATATCTAGGAATAGGCAGGATACTGTTAATGGATACATATTGCAAAGTGAATTGTTTTTGCAAGATCTTTAACATAAAAAACAATCCTTGTAGTGAAACAACCCCTTTAAAATACTTATTAGTGTAGAAGTTAATATATCTGTATCAATATAGCAAAGGGGCACAGCAATGTCATGAGAGAAACCTGGTCACATTGTAATACCAGATAAGGCCGGTGATAAAGTGCACACTAAAGGACTCATGGTAGGATTCCAGGTAAAAAAAAAACTAAATTCAAGGCATCTCAAGAGTGAGGACAAGGTGGTACATTGCATCAACTGCAAGAAAATATGACCTTTAAGGAGGATTAGTGACATCTCCTGACATATCTGTAGTAGTGAATCCTTAGTGTTCCCTGTGAAATAACAATCCTGGAGCATCTCCACTTAGAACTCTGTGTTGTTCTGTTCCTCTGTTATTTCTTCTAGAAATGTATTACTCAATCTGTCAGATGGGTGTTACCATTCCAGTTCTCAAAGAGGTGTGTCCTTGCACAAACAGAATGTCAGCATTGACTGAACAATGTCCGACTGCAGAAATGCACTCCAATTGGCAACACACAATTGACAGATTTAGTAATACAGTGAAGGAAATAATTATTTGATCCCTTGCTGATTGTGTAAGTTTGCCCATGGACAAAGACATGACCAGTCTATAATTTTAAGAGTAGGTTAATTTTAACATTGAGAGATAAAATCCAGAAAATCACATTGTATAAATGATATAAATTTACTTGCATTTTGCTGAGAGAAATAAGTATTTGATCCCCTACCAACCAATAAGAGTTCTGGCTCCTACAGACCAGTTAGACGCTCCTAATCAACTCGTTACCTGCATTAAAGACACCTGTTTTAAATAGTCACCTTTATAAATTACTCCTGTCCACAGACTCAATTTATCAGTCAGACGCTAACCTCTACAACATGGGCAAGACCAGAGAGCTTTCTAAAGATGTCAGGGACAAGATCATAGACCTGCACAAAGCAGGAATGGGGTACAAAACCATAAGTAAGAAGCTGGGTGAGAAGGAGACAACTGTTTGTGCAATAGTAAGAAAATGGAAGAAATACAAAATGACTGTCAATCGACATCGATCTGGGCACCATGCAAAATCTCACCTCGTGGAAGGTGAGAGATCAGTCTAAAACTACACGGGGGAACTTGTTAATGATCTCAAGGCAGCTAGGACCACAGTCACCAGAAAAACCATTGGTAACACATTATGCCGTAATTATTTAAAATCCTGCATTGCCCGCAAGGTCCCCCTGCTCAAGAAGGCACATGTGCAGGCCCATTTGAAGTTTGCGAATGAACCCCTGGATGATTCTGTGAGTGATTGGGAGAAGGTGCTGTTGTCAGATGAGACAAGAATTGAGCTCTTTGCCATTAACACAACGTGTGGTGTTTGGAGGAAGAGAAATGCTACCTATGACCCAAAGAACACCGTCCCCACTGTCAAGCATGTAGGTGGAAACATTAAGTTTTGGGGGTGTTTCTCTGCTAAGGGCACAGGACTATTTCACCGCATCAATGGAAGAATGGATGGAGCCATGTACCATGGCAACCTTCTTCCCTCCGCCAGGACATTAAAAATGAGTTGTGGTTCGTTCTTCCAGCAAGACAATGACTCAAAACATACAGCCAAGGCAACAAATGAGTGACTCAAAAAGAAGCACATTAAGGTCATGGAGTGGCCTAGCCAGTCTCCAGAAAATATAGAAAACTTATGGAGGGAGTTGAAGCTCCGAGTTGCCAAGTGACCACCTCAAAATCTTAATGATTTAGAGATGATCTGCAGAGGAGTGGAGCAAAATTCCTCCTGACGTGCGCAAACCTCATCATCAACTGCTGTGCTTGCCACCAAAGGCTTTGCCACCAAGTATTAAGTCTTGTTTGCCAGAGGGATCAAATGCTTATTTCTCACTGCAAAATACAAATAAGTTTATATAATGTGATTTTCTGGATTTTATTTTGGATATTCTATTTCTCAATGTTAACATTAACCTACTGTCATGGCGGCCGCGGACGCCCCCTGCCCCTGCAGCCGTTCCCCTGCCTGCTAGGGCTTCGGCGCGGGCATCGCGGTCACCCGCGGCCACCCTCGTCCCCACGCCGGCTCCGGTGCACGCCGCTCCTGTCCGTCCCGGCCGTCGTGCGCATGCCCGCCCCCTCGCGCGGGCGCGCGACC